>JABFQK010000143.1:0-13196 GCA_022816885.1 Trissoscelio sp. ZL-2020
ATCTATATTGAGTTATTTGCACATTAACAATAATGCATTAATCTTTTCCGTATACAGTTGAGGATTTCGAAATATTCAGCCAATAGTAAACGCTATCACAACTTCTGTGTCACAATGATCGATCGTAACCCTGTTTGTTCTCTATCTTTGTTAAACGAGCTTGTAATCTCTTTCCGACTAATACTAATTTAATCCTCTCCTGTTCTGCTATCATTGGAATGTTGCTCACTTCTTAGCGTAAGAATGAAAGATATAAAATTTATACTTTGTTGGAATCTAACACTTTTTATCCGTTCATTGAAATTTCTCTTTGACTGAATCATGAAGTTCATGCTGCAGTGTAACTATTCTATTAGTTCAGCTTGTTTACAATTGATGTATACATTATGCACTACTCAGTAAATGTCAAATATTTCGTTCAATCTACTTTTAAACTGAATATTATATGCAACATTCAATTTTGAGATTAAAGATATTAAATTTTATAAAACAAAATAGAATTCAATTTAAACATCAATTTCAAGATTATTAAAAACTTTATGAAATGATTTAAATTAGATAAAAACAATGTACAAGAAATTAAAACTATAGAGCTTTTACTAAAGTTGTTATTGAAGTTAGCGTGTTTTAATCAGATTCGTTTTTGCACATTCCAAAAACAAGTGACTTATTTTAAGATAAAATAATTATCTTAATTGTTTTGTTTGCAATTACATTTTACATCAGTATTACAAAAATTAGTCTGCCATCAATGTGATGGAATGGACAAACTACAACGACAGGTATATTCAATGTCAGTTGCGCGAATTGCGCTCTAGGCGCTCCGAAGAAAGAAGCAACCGAAAGATATCTAATTCATATTTATTGAGCATGTGTCAAAGTTCGTGAAGTGATTACACCATTCATCACATATATTAAAAATAAGAAATTTATAACATAGTACCATATGAGAATATTGTATGCCTTATTAAATGGCTTTGTAAACTACAATATATTACAAACGTTATAATCAAAATAACTTTTTTATAATGTTTCTTTAAAAAATTATAATTCCGAATTTCTATATTTTAAATTAATGAAGCTCAGCAAAGTCGATGTAAAATTTTTCAGACTATCACATATAAATATTTTTTTAAGATAAAGTTGTTTTAATGCAAAATTAATCATTTCTAATAAACAATCATATAATGCAAGATTATTATTAATTATGTTTTCATTTCACATAGAAAATTTTGGATAGCTATATTAGGAAATAAATTCTAATATTTTCCATAATAAAATTTGTTTAAATTTCAGCTTTACTTTTAGTTTATTATTATTATTATTACTTTCATTTATTTTATTTAATAAAAATAATTTTGTTTCTTTATTTATTTTAAAAGAAATTGCCGCCCAATTTTATTGATTTGTGAAATAAATAACATATTTTAAGTGTACAATAGTGCTACTATATTAGTATAATAAAATGTGTTACAAATGGCCAGCCCAACTTGAGGCCAGAACCAACAAAATTTTGACTATTTACAATTTTTTCGGTGACTCTTTTAGTTTAAACTTTTTCTTTGAGGGAGAGTTAACAATGAAAGAGTAACCATAATAATTTTTTATAAATGGATTTCACAGGAAAAATAAATTTTAGTAAATGAACGTTATTTTAATTAAGCATTTGAAGTTTTAAATTGAAACTCAAATCCATGTATTTGTATAATATGATGTTAACGCATTAAGTCCCAAACGGACGGATTTGCACGATATTTTTCAGCGTCAATTTTTTCAAACATAATCGGTTAGAAAAAAATTGCAGCACAACAGTTCATACAGGGAATTTATCATACTTTCAGAATCCGTCGATGAAATTATTCAAAATTTTGATTAAAAAAAGTTACGATCGATTTTTTAGAAAAAAAAAACCAATTTTTTCGTGAAATTTTTCTAAAAATAATTTTTTAACATTGAAATCGAATGCCAAGAATTCAACAAAGCACAAATTTCACGTTTCTTTAAATATAGCGTCTTTTATTGATATATTTCTCTTACCGTCCGTTGTATCATGAGTTTCTCGAGTTGTGAAGATATAAATTGTTATTTGGCAACTCAAAATCAGAATGGCGGATCCAAGATGACGGATCAAAAATACAAAAATTCAGGATTTTCGATAAAATATATATGTATAATGTTTTTTATGTCGCGGTATACGATTTTATAATCAGATTCATTATTTTTAAGATGGCGGATCCAAGATGGCGGATAAAAAATACAAAAATTCAACTTTTCGATAAAATATATGTGTATAAGGTATTTTTATGTCGCGGAATACGATTTATAATCAGATTCATTATTTTCAAGATGGCGGATCCAAATGGCGGATCAAAAATACAAAAATTAAACTTTTTCGAAAAAAATATATATGTATAAGGTTTTTTATGTCGCGGAATACGGTTTTATAATCAGATTCATTATTTTCAAGATGGCGGATCCAAGATGGCGGATCAAAAATACAGAAATTCAACTTTTTCGATAAAACTTACATCTATAATGTTTCTTATGTTGTAGTTTACAAAAAAATAATAAAGCTGCTGTCTGGAAAGCGAAGATTGTGAAATATATTTATTCTATTGAAGAACGGCCAAACTGTGGACAAAAACCGCATAGATACTAATAGAATACCACCAGAAATAGTCCTATTGGTGTCTAATAGACTTTTTCAATAGGGAACTTTTTGAATTACATCAATCCTAGATAAAAAAAATAACTGTTGTGAATTTCAATATAAATTTTATAAATATGGGTACTGAAATCATTATGATTCATTTGGTACTTTAAAATCGATAGATTTAACGAAAAAATCATATTCCGAAACATAAAAAAACTTATTCATTTTATCGAAAAAGTTGAATTTTTGTATTTTTGATCTGCCATCTTGGATCCACCATCTTGAAAATAATGAATCTGATTATAAAATCTTATTTCGCGACATAAAAAAACCTTATTCATATACATTTTATCGAAAAACTTGAATTTTTGTATTTTTGATCCGCCATCTTGGATCCGCCATTCTGATTTTGAGTTGCCAAATAACAAGTTATAACTTCACAACTCGAGAAACTCATGATACAATGAACGGTAAGAGAAATATATCAATAAAAGTCGCTATATTTAAAGAAACGTGAAATTTCAGTCTTTGGACGGCCATACTGGACACACCGCCATTTTGAATTAAAAAATATGTATGTATACAACTTGAAGTTTAAGGTTCATGGCTGCAAAATTTGTGCTTTGTTAAATTCTTGGCATTCGATTTCAATGTGAAAAAAATTATTTTTAGAAAAATTTCACGAAAAGATATACATAAGATACACATAAGATATACACTTAATTTCAACATTAGATTGCATAACTTTTCTTGTGTGCGTTAATTGGTTAAATAAGTCAAAATTTATCTAAAAACGACGCCATATTGTATCCACCATATTGGATTTCAATGTCTCAATTACACTAACTTGTAGTAAATATATCTATACCACTGATTCCTGAGTTTCAAGGCGATAGAATAATGGTTTCCTAACAAAGATTAAGATTTTAAAAAAAAGAACAGAAAAATTTTCGGGATTTTTTCGAAAAAAATGGCGTTACAAAAAAATGGGACCTTTAAATAAAAAAATGAAGGCCAGAATTGAAAAGAGCACACTCGAGACCTTCCGAGATACATACACTTGTTAATATTTGACGATATTTTATTTATATTAAAATTATACAGTTGAAATTGGAGAAAAAACCATGGACTTTTCGAGGGAAACGGGTTAACGAGGGTAAATATTATAAAAAATTCTTGATAATTAATAGGCATGTGAATAGTTCAAACTCTTCATGAACAGTTCGAACTGTTCAAGAAAAAAAAAGTTCGAACATGTTCGAACAGTTCAAAAGTTCAAAAGTTCAAACAGTTCAAAAGTTCGAACAGTTCAAAAGTTTGTTTTTATGGATTTTATTTTTTAATTTTGATTTTTTGATTTTAATTTTTCTATTTATATTTTCTGATTTTGATTTTTTGATTTCGTTTTTTTATTTCGATTTTTTGATTTTGTTTTTTTAATTTTTTGATTTTCTTTTTTTGATTTTTTTGGTTTTGATTTTTTGATTTTTTTTATGTTGTTTTATGATTTTGATTTTTTGATTATAATTTCTTGATTTTTTCTATAATTATTAGTTGCTTGGATTTCTTGATTTTTTAAGGTAGAAAGCAACTGAAACGGACATTTCAAGAATTTTACAAAAATTTAAAAATCCGTTGCTTAGGTCATAATAACATTACTTGAATTTTTTTATAATTGTTTATCACGTCATTTTTCAGATAATTCAATTTAAAGAAATGAAATATCCTATCTCGATGCATTAGTTAGAATAGAGCCGCCAATTTAGAAGAGTGAGAAAAAAACAAAACATTAGAGCTCTCACTCTTCTAAATTGGCGGCGCTATTCTAACCAACGCATCAAGATAGGATATTTTATTTCTTTAAATTGAATTATTTGAAAAATAACGTAATAAATAATTATAAAAGAAATTCAAGTAATGTTATTATGCCATAAGCAACGTATTTTTCAATTATTGTAAAATTTTACCACAATTCGTTTCAGTTGCTTTCTACCTTAATTTTTAGATTTTTGGGTTTCGAATTGGTAGACTATTTTATATTAATAAAAAAAAACAAAATTAAAAAATCAAAATCGAAAAAAAGAAATCAAAAAATCAAAATCAAAAAAATCAAAATCAGAGAAAATGTAAATAGAAAAATTATAATTAAAAAATAAAAATGAAAAAATCAAAAATAAAAATAAAAATCCATAAATTAAGAACAAAAACTCGAAATCCAATAATTAAAATAAAAAAATTGAAATCAAAATAACAAAATCAAAAAGTCAAAATTAAAAAATCAAATTCAAATAATTAATATCAAAAAATCATAAAATTAAAATGAAAATCATTAAATTAAAATCAATTTATCAGATTAAATAGCTTTTTCTATATATCTTTCCATATTGACTTCAGTTAAATTATTGGTATATTAAGAAATAGTTTTTAAATTTTTAAATTTGATTTAAATCGAACTTTTGATCTTTCGAACTGTTCGAATTTTTGAACTTATGAACTGTTCGAATTTTTCAACTGTTCGAACATGTTCGAACTACTTAAGAATTATATCGAACTGTTCGAACAGGGTTCATTCACATGCCTAATAATTAACTTTTAGTGGATGTTTGAAGATATTTTGAATGAAAAATACTAGTAAAAAATACCAATCCTTACTCAAGATATTCACCTTTGAAGTTGCGCTGTTTTCCTTGGCCCTTATGTAGTAACTACATAAATAAATAAAAGTGGGGTAGCTCATGGTTAATAATTAGAAGTGATATATGTTTTACGGTGGTAAAATGTTTACTATACGCATTTAAAATCAAAAACTTTTTATAGAACCTATATTTTATGTTGAAAAGTCATTTTTTAAAATGCAGTTTTTAGGGAGGCAAAGTAGTGATTACAGAGGACCGCAATAAAATGCACGGGACATTAAAACTAATTACTAATTTCTACAAAATATCATTCAGAAATGTATATTAACTTGTTTAGAAGCGAAAAAGTTAATTTATAAGCAGCCGAACATTGTTAATAAGATAATTTATATATAGGTATTTTTGAAGTCCGGACCCCGAAAATTTAATTTTTATATATGAATATTTTTGAAGTCCGCCTTCAAAAGTACCAAAAGACCCTGAAGGTACCTACATTTATATAATATGGACCTCAAATATACCTAAAAACTGTTTTCATTATTTTCATGTATTATATAAACATAATATATAACTAAGTTAATTTATACATAGGCATTTTTGAAGTCCGGACCCCGAAAATTTAATTTTTATATATGAATATTTTTGAAGTCCGTCTTCAAAAGTACCAAAAGACCCTGAATGTACCTACATTTATATAATATGGACCTCAAATATACCTAAAAACTGTTTTCATTATTTTTATGTATTATATAAACATAATATATAAATAAGTTAATTTATATATAGGCATTTTTGAAGTCCGGACCCTGAAAATTTAATTTTTATATATGAATATTTTTGAAGTCCGTCTTCAAAAGTACCAAAAGACCCTGAATGTACCTACATTTATATAATATGGACCTCAAATATACCTAAAAACTGTTTTCATTATTTTCATGTAATATATAAATAAGTTAATTTATACATAGGCATTTTGGCAAATCAAGAAGTTTGCAGAAAAACATGCATCTTTAAAATAATCATTTAAATTGACTGGCGGGACCTCTAGATATTGTTCTAAATTTGTTTCCTTATGACAATTATGATTTTTTTTATGTTTTATGTTTTATCAAATGTAATATTCAGACCTCAGATGAACCAACAAACCTTTTATTATAAATATGCGTATTATATACATAATCCACATATAAATTGATTTTCTTACATAGGCATATTTGAAGTCAAAATTGCTATTTAAGAATTCTTTTCCTATTTAAGAATCAGGAGTTTTCATTGTATAAATTTACTTGTCAGAATATGGAGCATTGTTTGCAACAAATTTCATCTTTCTATCATATTGAGAAATTATAAAAAACCCATTTTGTTTAATAAAAATTCATTTGTTTATAAACAAATTACAATGAAAATCATAATTTTCATTATTTTCTGAAAGAGCATTTATTTATTTTATTTTTTATTAACCGTTTGAGCATTAATATTTATTACAAAGTGAAAAAAAATTTTGTTCAAAAAATGTACAGGAAAAATCATTTATTTATATCTACTGTTTAAATAAATATTTTTCGATAATAATTTCGAATCGAATTTTTTTATCCCGGTATGTACTTCGAATACACAAAATTTGAAGCAAATTGATTAACCCATGGTATATCATTGTACACTTTAGGAATTCTGATTTACTTGCAGTTCCTTAACTATTAATAAAGATTTAAATAAAAATAAACATTCTGACCATTAAAAAGTTTAATAAACTGAGTTTATTAAACTGAGTTTATTAAACTTTATGTAATTGCTAATTTATTGAAAGACCTAGAAATTGAAAGACTTTTTAAAAATATTTAGATTCCTCTGAAGAAAAGATTTTTTCAGCTACAATAACCCGTGCCACCGGGGTGTTTTTAAAATGGGGTTTAACATAGGTTTTGGACACTTTTGGAGTGTCTAAACATTTAACATGTACATTTGTAACACGTTTTTAATATGGCAAGACTATATATAAGCGATATAAGTCAATATGATCTTAAAAATACATTAAATTTCCTTCAATTTATGCTTAAGGGGATATATCAAGCCCTGCTGATGGTGTCCGACATCTATATCCCAAAACAATAATATCCCACCAACAATAATATCCCATAACAATAATATCCCACCTACATTAATATCCCATGACAATAATATCCCACCTACATTTATATCCCATGACATATACCTATATATACATTTTTATAAGGTTATATAAAATAAATTTGATAAATTATATCATATTTATTATTTTATATCATATATAACAATTTATATCACATTTACATAATTTGTTATACAATATAAATCTACAAAAAAATTTACAATTATTTTTTAATAACAATTTCAATATATAATATACAATTTAATAAATCAAAATTTAACATTTAAGGAGGATGGGACGTTTATGCAAATAAAAGATTAAAATGTTAAATATTACATATAACCAACCATGATTGAACACGCGAGCGAGCGAAGCGAAGCTCGCAACAAATATTAAATCAGACAATTATATCACGTCCAATAAATATTACATATAACCAACCATGATTGAACACGCGAGCGAGCGAAGCGAAGCTCGCAACAAATATTAAATCAGACAATTATATCACGTCCAAAAAATATTACATATAACCAACCATGATTGAACACGCGAGCGAGCGAAGCGAAGCTCGCAACAAATATTAAATCAGACAATTATATCACGTCCAATAAATATTACATATAACCAACCATGATTGATCACGCGAGCGAGCGAAGCGAAGCTTTATTATATTTATTTATGAATAAATCAATATAATAAATAAATAAATGTTGGAAATATTCAGTTGGCATAGTAGATAGAGATTAGCTTTAGTTTAGATTTAAGCTGTTACTGTACTAAGGCGCTAGTGTAGCGCTCATTGATCATGATCGAGGCTCATGCTGTGAGTCTCGTCCTTCTTCTTCGAAACACGACCGCGAACGGTTGAGAATAAAGACAGGTTAAAGTGAATATCTTGAATCTTATTTCTGCCTACAAATATCATATATGACTTCAATAAAATTCAATTATAAAATTCAACAAAATATAACGCACAATCAAAAAAAAATGAACAAGCGAACAAAAGAAACGAATTTTGCAGTAAATAATAGTCCATACAAATATAATAATACCAATAAATGTGATATATTATGTCATATATTTAACCTGGGATATTTATGTAATTGGGATATTTTTACCTGGGATATTTATGTAATTGGGATATTTTTAACCTGGGATATTTATGTCATGGGATATTTATGTTCTGGGATATGAATGTAGGGACCCCCTGCTGATATATCCCCTGCTGCTATATAAAACCATTGCAGGTCCTCAGCAAAAATTTGACTATTTTCTAAAAAATAAAGTATACCAGGTCATTCTCTCATCACCAAAGAATCGCCTGATATATTTTATGTTTTAGAAAATTATCAAATTTTAACTGAGGACCTGAAATGGTTTTATATAAACAGCAGGGCTTGATATATCCCCTTAAAGTCATATTTGAGTTCAAATTGTCAAAGTTATAACACTTTGAAAATAAACTTCAACAAATTATAAAAACATGTATTTGTCATTTTTAGATTTTTAGCCTCGTTGAAGTTTAATAAATAAAATTAGTCAGTTTTTTGTGAAATTAATATTTTATATAGTGATAATGGCTAAAAGCATTTGCTGAATAATTATTGTAATTCGGAAAAGTGTAGAAATGAAAATTAGACTTTAAATGAACTTTACATAGACTTTGGTATAAAATGAAACCTCAACTATCAGAAAAATATCCGCGCAATAAAAAAAACTATGTATTTTAATATATTTTTTCCATAATATCACGACAAATGCTTGATTTTCACCAAAAACTGACTAATAATGATGTAATGTAAATAACTAGATATTTCATGGGAAAAACCTTCTCTACCTTATTTTTTGATTAAAAAAACAAAAAAACAACATTTTTAGCAAATAAAAAGATTGGTCCGTTTTTGGTCCGATTATAGGAAGAATGATCCATATGTTTATCGCTACGATACAAAGTAATATGGCACTGGTCAAGGAATTCAAAAGTGTTTTTGTAAAACAAAATATCAAATAAAAAATGTGCATGTGTAAAAAATAAACGATTATTTAATTCAAGAAGTCATCACAGTATGCCTTGTTATAATAAATAAATGTACATCCAGAAATAATAATACGGTTAGATAAGAAAATCACTATAAATGTAAGGTCGTAATATCCAAATTTAAGGCGATATCCCTACCATAATGTGAAATATAATGTCATTATATTAACATTATGTTGTGAATATATTACATTTTCCCTACATTATCAATATGTTATGAATACGTTATGAATACGTTATGAATATGTTATGAATATGTTATGAATATATTACGAATATGTTATGAATATGTTATCATTATAGTACCAATATATTTTTATTATTATTTATTTATTTAAAAAAAACTTTACGACCTCACTCACGTTTTTATTATATATAGAAGCACATTAAACTACTAAGCAAATATACAATCCATTGAAAACATCTCTTGAATAATTACAATCACCGGGAATCGAACCCGGGTCTGCTCGAATAAAAACTCGAGTGTTAGCCACTAGACCATCTGAGAGTTAGAATATTCTGCTATATTATCAATATGTTGCCAATACATTAACAATATACTGATAATACATTGCAAATATATTGTAAATACATTAAACACCACATTATTATAATTAACAATATATTACTAAAAGTACATATTTTGAACATTATATGAATATTTTATGAACATATTGATAACATAATCGTAACATATTCGTAACATATTCATAGCATATTCATAACGTATTCATAACGTATTCATAATGTATTCATACGTATTCATAACGTATTCATAACGTATTCATAACATATTTATAACGTATTCATAACACATTCATATAATATTCATAACATATTATCAATATATTTTCTTGCAAAATAATATATTGGCAATATATTATTAATATATTTTCAATATATTTTTCATTTTGGTAGGGATATCAGTCGATTTTTTGTCCATTAGTGCGAGAGAGACAAATCGAATGGACTTCTGTAAGAGCTAGCGAGAATTCCAAAATCGACTGATATATCGCATTAACGGTTATCACAACCATATAAATATAATGAATCTGTAAACCAACCATACAGGATATAGAAATTGTAACCATATTTTTTCAAAATGTATATTAAAATTATAACATATATTAACCAAGGAACGTTTTTCTCATTATAATATGACAGTCGCCGTTGGCATGAAAAACGTGTTGTGATAACGGTATATCTTTATATGCAATAAGTTGATATAGTTACATATAATATTATTAATGATTGTTTCCGTTTCAATCACTAGGATAAATAGCACAATATTTTCAACATTTAATACTTTAACGGTTAAGCATTCGTTAATCCATAGATTAACTAGTGATTCTATAAAATTAACTAGTGTTGAATAAAAATACGATTCTATACTTTAACTAACACGACCCGTTATTCTATAGATTAATTGAATTATACATTTTAACGGTAACATATATATATGAGCAAATCCAGA
The DNA here is from genome assembly GCA_022816885.1 of Trissoscelio sp. ZL-2020. Lineage (NCBI taxonomy): Eukaryota > Metazoa > Arthropoda > Insecta > Hymenoptera > Scelionidae > Trissoscelio > Trissoscelio sp. ZL-2020. The sequence goes on from JABFQK010000143.1 coordinate 10,930, forward strand.
ATTAACGTCCACTTAGCTGGCTACCGAAAAAAAAATTCATTTTGATGGCACACCTTAGCAAGATCACTTTTCCTGTTTATGGGACTCCACAGAACTAGGGAAAAATAATGTTGCAAAACACAAATGGGGGTGACACCCCCAAAAATGGAAAAGTTTGAATTTTTATAACGTTAAAAAGAAGGCTTGAAAAAAATATTAAGATCGTATTTAGAACATCGATTTCAGTTTGGTGCGGTTAATTGGCGCTAGAATTATAAGGCGCTACGTTTAAAAAGGCAAAAAATTTGGGTGCTAAAATATTTGGGCGCCACGTTTAAACTATGATTACCACGGAAATTTGATTTGTTTTCTAGAATGTTGCCTGTTGTTTTTTTTTATGCCTAAATGTTCTTGCGCTCAAATATTCAGATACCCAAACAGTACTGCTTTTATAGAATCCCATTCATACAACTATTTTTTAACTTATTGAAGTATATGAGCAAATCCGGAAATAACATCCACTTAGCTGGCCAGATAAAAAATTTTTATTTTGATGGCACACCTTAGTAAGATTACTTTTCTAATAAAATACCCCACAGAATTAATGTTGCAAAATAATAATGGGGGTGACACCCCCAAAAATGGAAAAGTTTGAATTTTGATATCGTTAACAAGAAATCTTGAAAAAAATATTAAAATCGTATTTAAAACATCGATTTCAATTCAGTGCTGTTTTTTGGGTGCTAGAAATGTAGACGCTACGATTGAAAAGGCAAAACATTTGGACGCTAAAATATTTGAGCGCCACGTTTAGACCACGATTAGTGCTGAAATATGATTTATTTTTTTGGAATGTTGCCTGTTGTTTTTCTTTTTTTGCCTAAATATTCTTGCGCCCAAATATTCTGGCGCCCAAACTGTACTGCTTTTATAGAATCCCATTCATGCAATTATTTTTAAAATTACTGAAGTATATGAATATTTGAATGAATGTATGAACTTTTTTTGGAATTCGGTCTAAACAATTTGTCTAAATAGCAAAGTTTGGGCGCCAGAATATTTGGGCGCAAGAACATTTAGGCTCGAAAAGAAAAACAGGCAACATTCCAGAAAACAAATCAAATTTCCGCAATAATCATGGTTTAAATGTGGTGCCCACATTGTTTGCCTTTTCAAACGTAGCGTCTATATTTCTAGCGGCAATCAACTGCACTAAGTTAAAATCGATGTTTTAAATACATTTTTAACGATATCAAAATTCAAACTTTTCTATTTTTGGGGGTGTCACCCCCATTTTTATTTTGCAACATTATTTTTCCCTAGTTTTGTAGGGTCCCATAAACAGGAAAAGTGATCTTGCTAAGGTGTGCAATCAAAATGAATTTTTTTTTCTTGGTGGTCAGCTAAGTGGACGTTAATTCTGGATTTGCTCGTATGAGCATTTCATGAGCATTCTATAATAATTACATAACAGTGAAAGATAAATGATATACAATCGGAATTTAGCTATTTCTAAACAATATATAAAATCAAAATGTTTATAAACAACACATATGGGCATTTTTCCGTAAAAGCGGACATAGAAGTTGAAAATTAACTTTCACAATAAAAAAAACTTTATCTTTATTGAAGATAAAATAATATAATTTTTTTTTCTTTAAATTTTACTAATAAATTTTTTTTTGTTATTTAACTATAAAAATTATACTATGTTTTCATGAAACGTAAAGTTAGATTTGATAATAATATTTAAAGCATAATTTCATTGCATAATTGTAGTAATAAACAACGTTATTTTTATACAAAGTATAAAATAGTTAAGTTATAGATAGTAATTATTTATGTTTCGCAATTATATTGTTTATAATAAATTCAATATGACTTACTAAAAATATAAAATTTGGTATCCGTAAGTCACGCAAAAATTACCTTTTATTGTTTTGCTGTATTTATTATTTAATTTGAAATTATTTTAATTTGTTTGACAAAATATCCATTTAGTTGTAAATTATATTGAAAAATGTATAATAATTTTCCTTTCAACATTTTTCATCATAAAAAAAACATATATTAATTTTTAAACTTTCCACGTACCACTATAATACTATTGATAGTTCAGTTACTGAAGTAGCAATAATAATATTTATTGTCACTTAAAACAACTGTAAACATGTACATTTTGTTATAAAAAAGTAATTGTTATTAATCATTGTTTTTGTTATCAATTAATTACTGTTTATAATTTCTTATAAATATTTATTTGTTATTATAAACAATTGATTGTTTAC
>JABFQK010000144.1:0-13133 GCA_022816885.1 Trissoscelio sp. ZL-2020
GTGGCTAAGTATTGAAATTCAATATTGGCCAACCATTACTGAACCATTGCTAGACTAGTATCAATTTACAAATTTTGCCAGTATTGGCTGAATAAGAGTTTATAAAAATTTCCAATCAATAGCCAAGACTTAACCAATACTGGCTCAGTACGGGCCCAGTACCGAAAGACGAGACTTGGCAGGCCAATACTGGGCCAATACTGGGCCATGTTTACAATACTGGCAAATTTCTTATGGGATTATAATGAATCAATATTATACGTTTTATAATTAAAATAAAACATATTGTAAAAATAAAATCCAAAATGTTCCACTCATAATATTATAATAAATTAATACCTTGCATTTTATAAATAAAACAAAACATATTAAAGATTTAAAATTGAAATGTTCATTTATAACAACCTTTTCCTGATCCTTTCTAGTGGAAGTAGCTGGTCAGCAAGGTGAGTTCAATATAAATTCTATTTGTTACTTTCTACGTAACATAGAGATGGAATCGCTCAGCGATTCTGCCAAAGCTGCCATTCCCTTATCTAACAATTTCTGAAGAAAGGAAGAGGTTAGCTAGAGATAGAACTGCTCAGCGATTCTGCCAAAGCTGCCATTCCTTTTTATAACAATTTTTGAGGAAAGAAAGAGGTTAGCTAGAGTTAGGATTGCTTAGCGATCCTGCCAAAGCCGCCATTTCTTTTTATAATTAAACCAATATTAGCCTTAAAATTCTGGTTACTTATACACTGAAAGGTTAGCATGCCACAGTAACTAGCGTATTAGGTAAAAATAGTATTAAAGGTTCTTTTTCCTTTTCTTTTGATAGTGGTTGACGAAATAAGCTCAATTGCCCCAGTAGAAAATGAAAATGAAATTGAAAAGATAAAGAGAGCAATCCGTAACATTGTCAAAGTCCTTAAAAGGAAAAACAAGGATAAATCGATAAAAACCGAAGTAGAGACCCTCCAACAAGATGATAATTTAAGCTGGGCGGATAAACTTAAGCAAATAAAGAATATCAAGGAACGATCGTTGTCACTGTCTCAAGTGAACAATAACACAAAAGTAGATGTAGTACACAATAATTCCAGTTCAGTCAATTCAGGGAACACAGTCAATATTGTCAATCATCATTATACTCCAACTCCCGAGCAATCTAATTTGCCGTTTTCTCCAATCCTTGTAGTTAGAGGTATATATTTAACATTTATGACTATGTATACTATGAGGTTTGTACCAAAACCCTCAATTTTTTATCAGTTTGATTTAAATATTTAAATTAAATATATATTTTATGTGAACATACTTTCTAATTTTTGCAGGTAAATCATGATATGATGTAAATGCAACGTATGCTGTTCATATAGAAAAAAAATTACAATTTCATGCAGCGATGTACTGCAAGGCTTATTAATAACTTGTATAAATTATTTCGTTTTTGGCTTCATTTATCCGCCTAGAATCGAAAAAACATTAGAATTTATACAAAGGTAAATAATGCAATTTCATACTTATATCATTTAAACATGTTCATTATAAATTTCTTCATTTAAAGAAAATTAACACAAAAAACTTTACAGCTAAAATTCGTTTTTAATTAATTGCTTAAAATATTTTTAATCTATTTAATTTATATTTTTCAGGCAGTTCCTGCAAATCAATCCTGCAAAAGGTAGCAAAAAGCAAAAAAAGAGAAGAACCAGTCTTATAATACAGCTGTTTTTAGACTGTCTAAAGATCTAATTGAATATTCTAGTTTATATTCAGTATAAATATATTCTTCGTTTTGTTAGTTTTAAATATGTTGTTACCGTTTGTTAAGATAGTTCTATCATGACATTCAAAAGTTAATACAAATAAATATCTGTTATTATTATTATAATAATAATCACTACATAAAAAGTTTGTACAATATTTTAATTTTATTCAATTTATATTATTATTTTTGTTTTATAATTGTTTAAATAGAACTCCAGAAAAATTGGGTTTTCCTTATTATTATATAATGTTTTTTAATAACAAATACATTATTAGTTTACCTCAACAATATTATAAGTGAACACTTTTATTGTGAACATAATGTATTTTCGAACTGTTCGAACTGTTCGAACAGTTGAAGTTCGTTGAACTGTTCGAACTGTTCGAACTTTTGAACAAGCCTAAGTACTGCGCTAGAAGTGTTGGAAGTTTTTTTCAAGTTCGTATTTTAAAATTAAAGTACCCACAATTTTAAACTTAACTTGCGCATACTTTAAAATCCAAAACTGGGTACTTTGATTTTAAAGTACGAACTTGAAAAAAACTTCCAGTACTTTTACATTAAAATTCAAGAAAAAATTTTAACAGTGAGCATAAGTCTCCTTAATAGTTTGAGTAGTCTTGGAGATTCTTATTTTAAATAGAATTAAAAATTACTTCAACCTGGAATCCAAATTGAAAGACCACCAATACGGTTTCAGAAACAAAAAATCCACTGTCTAAAAGCTCCTCAAAGTCTCGTATGATATCATCCTCCAAAGAAACATGAATAAACAAACAGCAGTCGCTTTTCTAGACATAGAAAAAGCATTTGATACCGTATGGCAGGCGGGATTGCTATACAAAGTACACAACACTCTCAACAATGTAAACCTAACCAAAATCATACATAGTTTCCTCTAAAGAAGAAACTTTAAAGTAAAAGTAGAAGATTCCTTATCCGAATCCAAGGGCGTTGCAGCCACACTCTTAGAAATGTCCTTTAAAGTTTAGAGTAATCCTCTATAAAAATAAGCGGATTTTCTGCTTAATATACCGCGAAGAAGAATTCCTTTAAAATAAAGCAAAATTTCCTCTCACAGTAGTAGAAATTATAGTCCTCTTAGATTTAGAGGATTTTCGTTTAGAGTTAAGAATATTTCTGCATAAACAAAGCAGATGTCGTTATGTTTGACCATATAACCTCAAATCCAAGAGTAACCAAGTGGTTGCCGCGCATGCGTAACGTGCAACATCTGATTGTCCTCTTAAATTTAGAGGATTTCTTCTTATTTTAATATGAAGTGTCGTTAGAGGATTTTATTTTTATTTTTAGAAGTTCCTTTCTAAGAGTGTGAACTTTCAGACAAACTTTGATAATTACCCGGTATCCATTTTCCATTGTTTTTCTACAAGTTCCCGTATAATATGAATTTGAATAAGCAAAAAAAAAGTTTTATGGTAATTAGAATATTAATGTATATTATTTATAATCTTGAATTAAATTAACGACCCGGTTTTTAAAAAAACACAAAAAGAATGTATTGTATTTGTTTGCGATCATCGTTAGATATATCTACATAAAAACAAACGAGAAATGTACAATATTATTATATAATTATATTTTGAAAAATGAAAGCCACGTAAATCAATCTCAGAATTAAAGTAAAGAGTATAAGTTCACAGAATAAAATTGTAAGTTAGAAATTAAGATAACAAAAAAAAGGAATTATCATTATTATAATAAAAATTATGAATATATTGTACTGGCAGAAATTTCGTTAACATACTTTTAATGGTCAAAAAGATGTTGCTATAACTTTAGTTCTATACATTATATAAAAATGTCATATATATCCTCTGGAACATTAGACAATAAGCTTTCAAACGGCATATAACTTATTAAGAAATGTCGTAGTTTGTTTAAATTATTTAATTTTTTGAAAATTAATTTTTAAACAATTTTAGTGTTTTTTAAATTGCAAATCATATGAGCAGTAAACATAAAAGGAGTATGTTTATCGGTTATAATACAGTCTTAACAGCTATATTCTGGTCTTCGTGTATTATACCAACAAGAAGTTCCCTAGCGCCATTTTGACCTGAACTTTTACACGCCACTGTTTTGTATTTCTTTTGATTTATTCATTATCGTATTGGAATTTAATATGAATGCGATGTTAACAAAAAAACAGGGTGTCATTAAATGAATAAGATATTATTAAATTATGAGTATGATGAATGGAATTTACTAGAAATAGTAAATTGTGAATTAGAAATATGGATATTTTTACTTCTGAACATTTTGTATCTGTACGTGAGAATGGAGTAAAATACCCTCCACGTGATGCTCGTCACTATTTATAACGACGAGCAACGCTTCCAAGACCATAATGCTCGAAATTATTGCATTTTAATGAACAATTTCATCAAAATATTCAATCGCTTTCATTAATGACGCATAATTGAAATCCTTTGGCATAAGATCGTGACAACGGGGCAATGTACATTGTTAAAGTAATAGCCCACGTATTCTGCAACGCGGACATCCTTCAATTAGCCATCATAATTTATTTGCGACTTTAACGAGTTTGATTACAACGCGCACTCACTCCCAAGGCGTTTGCTCGGAGTGCGCAGAAAATCGAAGCCGTTAGGCTCATTACACGCACTCTTCGTTGTAATGATAATTTCCATTATATGTAGGTTAAGTTGTAGGTGTTTCTCGCTCGTTATTTTCAGATATTGTAATGAGCCGGCCACTTTCGTACATAAAATATACACTATTATGCCGCCAGAACTCAAACGCAAAAGTCGACTCGTAAAAAACACTTACAAGACCCGCGCACGTGTGTTACGAGTAATTAGATGTGAGATAGGTGGGTTGTTTATTGAAGTAGAAAATTGATTTTTACGCGTACAAAAGTTGATTGCAGGTGAAAGTCTTTCTTCAAATGTGAGATATATTTATATTTTATATTTCCTGTGAATATTTGAATTATAGTAACTGTATCAAAAAAAAAAAAAAAAAAAGAAAACGTTAGGAAATTACTTTGTAAAATAACAGCAAAATCCATCAGAGCTGGTGTCGCGTTTCTTAAACGATTGCTCGGATGCGCACCAGAATAAAACGCTTGGCGAATGATTTATAACGCCGCGTAATTATTATAATTTGCACGTAATCCCGATTGTTGTCTTTCGCGTTAAGAAGCCTGTTCGCTACCGTCGTCGTAATAGTAAAAACGCTTAAGAGCTCGGAAGTCATGAAGCTCTCTCGTGTGGATAATGACACCAGATTATACGTTAGAATTAGCACAAGCAGAAGCTGAAAATGATCGCGGATAAGGTCGCGAACGGTAAAACGCGGAGAGGAGGTGACCAGCCCCCGTTCAAGGGTCCAGAGCAGTGACGTCAAATGCGGAGCTGCGTTTGTTGCACTATTAGCGATAACGGTTCGCTTCAACGAGAATGCTTGCAAGAAGCGACAATGGGCCGGAAAACACCTACGACCAACCGAACTGTTCAAGCGAATCGGTACTTAGAAACAGCGAAAGATAGCCGTTGCATTCATTTCAATATCGATTTCAGGAACGTCATATATATTTATAGATATATAAATATATACAATTTATATAAAATCATAAATAGTCTGGTAAAAGTAATTCACTGAGATAAAGGTTCAGGTTTTTATCCATTTAAGTATTTAAATTAAAGTTGAATTGAACTTAATAGGCCGAATTAGTTCGACTTAGGAAAACATATAGGTATAATCAGTATATATCATAAAATGAACAAAAATGTATTAATAGAAAATCTTTATCCACATTAACTTATTCAACAAAATATGAATTAATTGAAACTATCTCAAATTTATAACAACACCAACAATTCTCAAAAGATAAAACCAACAAATTAACAAATAATTTAAAAGTTAAGTATTCAAATACTTAATATGCAGTTAATTAATAATATACCAAACAAACTCGGATACTTTTATAAAAAATGGAAAAGTCAAAATTAAAAAAGAGGATAAAACAGGAGTCGTATACAGATTTACTTGCAAATGTAAAAAGTCGTATTATATAGGCGAAACAAAACGGAATATAAAAACGAGAATAAAAGAACATGAAAATGATATCAAACTCCAAAGAGATAAAGTAATTGCAAAACATGTTAATCAAGTTCCATTACATTCAATTGATTTTGATAATTTTGAAATTTTAGATATAGAAAACAACAAAAATAAAAGAGAAATATTAAAAATGATATTTATCAAAGAACAACAAAATACTAGTATTAATCTAAAATCAGATTTAAACAACTTAAATTTTAACTACAACAAACGTCATATATATAGAAACAGTATTGTACATTTAAATCTAACCAGAAACAAAACAAAAATTCCGTTAACATAATAAAATTCAAAAAAATGTTAATGAATAAAAGTAATCTTGCAATTGCAATGATAAACAATATTGTAATTAACAATTTTTTTACTTCAAACAAAAATCAACATTGTAAGTAAATGAAATTAAACTTCTAATATAAACATAACCTACAAACAATCTTGTAATACATTCCCTGAAAACACATGCATTCCCAAAAATTTTAATTTGTTCAAAATTTGATCAAATATGCGGACACTGCGCTGCGCAAATTTTGATCAAATAATTTTTGTGTTTTTAGGGTTCAGATATATTATTTTTGAAAAAATGTATTTTTATTAAGTTCCTTGACTGGAAAATGTTTTCAAAATTATATAAAAAACAAGCACATAAAAATGAATGGGAACAATGAACTTCACTACAAATAAATGAACAAAAATATAATTAATAATGTTACGAAATTATTGTTCATTTTCTGTTTGTCATTTTATAAAGATTACTTATTACTGACTAGACATCTATATTATTTTTAACAAAATTAACTCACACAAATTACTAATGTTAAATTGTGCAGTGCAAAATTATTTTAAACATTGTGCAACGTGTACACATATTTTCAGTTACGTCAATTCGTACACAAAATAGTGCCTAATGTATGCAGTTAGTATTTTGTACTAATTTGCATACAAACATGCGACTATGTACAAATGTACACATTTGCGTTGAACTGTTACAAGTTGAATCCTTCCCACACTTTTACGCCAAGGACGTCACAGGGTTCAATTTACTTGAAAGCTATTCGTATCCTGCGCGTAAAGTCAAGAAAAAGCGCGATAACGTCGATCGCACTTTTTCTCTCGTCGATTTTGATTGATCGCGTGGTTGATCGATGCGGACACGTTGGTGTTAGATTATTTCAACCTTTCTTGTTGTGCAAATTTGTTGTAATCGCCGCAACTGTTTTGCAACATTCGTTGCAACGAAATGTGAAGAAAATGATGAATTATGTAAATATATGCAACAGTTTTTTTAGTGTAACATTGTAGTACTTAAGTTGATTAATGGTTCGCTTGAAAAGAGAACAATGTTTCAACAATCCGAGAATAAAAAGTTTAAGAATAGATCCATTAAAAATTCGCCATGCGATTCATCAAAAATTCATTCAGAACTTGCAGCAATGCTACTCAACAAATATTCAACGACAATCGAAGAAAATTGTTCATTAATTCAATCCAAGAAAAAACTGTAATACCTGGTTACGGCTTCATTTAGAAGTTAACTGCAGTACTCAATTTTTTACTACCAATCTCCAAACTTTTGCAAGATTGCAATCTCTTACTAAAAGACGACACCTGCTCCACTTATCCACTTATTTTCTACTCTTATCCTCAAGATTACGTAACATTCGCTGGGCGTTTACTTGAACCCAAACATAAGGTATAAGACGTTCATAAAATATACGTTTGAAATATACAACAGATTTTCAAATTGTTTTCATCATTCTTCATGTCGGGAAACATTTTGGTCGACTCGTGAAATGTCAAGTCTTTGCACAATTATATCATCACTCTTCGGATGCTTATCGTGCGATCACTTTTGCGCCTGATGTATTGTGAATGAGATAGACATCTGCAAAATATGCAGAAAACGGAAGTGGAATACGAGTCGTGCTATCGCCGCGGAAGAAAGGAACTGCACCCTGCTGAGTGAAATCGTGATTGGCTCCCACGATCCCGACTCATCAGCAGGATCAGCTGAATCTTCGGACGCGAAATTGTGAGCGGGGAGATTGCGACTGAAAAGAAGTCGCAATCAAAACCCGCATCGGTTGCGTAAATGGGGCTGCATTCACACGTGTCTGCCACCGATGCTACCCGGGACAGATAGTTTATTAGATAGGGAGATGCTAGGCGTGGAAGATTCCGGGGCATCGCAGTTTCTGGGAAATGTGAAAGCTAAGTCTCTGGGTCGTGTGGGTGTTAACAATCTCACGCGCTCGTTCCGATCATTCAATTTCCAATCCCACTGACCATCACAACCTGATGCAGCTAATCATTTTTAACCCTTGAGAAAGCTTCGAAGAAATTTCATGTCAAAGTCGTTAATCAATTTATTACACAGCTTGTTAAATTGTAAAAGATTCTCCTATAAATTTCATCATGGAAAGATGAGTTTTAGTCCTAAGAAGAAACTTAACTAATCACTTTTGATCTAATTTGACCTATTCGCATCTCAGGGAGTGAAAATATTCCCTGAAACTGATTCTATGACCTATTCATTCCTATAGTTTTAGTATATATGAAATAATAGTTTTTCTATATGATGCATTTTTTACAGTATTGTTGATTTACAATTTTTGAATTTTTAATATCTCATGATTCTATTAAATTAAGTTGTAATTTCCTTTACTAAAATACAATTTCCCTATTAAAGCAATAATACAATATTAAGTGGTTTTGTTGTCTATCCGAGATAGACTCTGATATTAGATATTAAATATGAAAAATGGAGTTCAATTCACAAACCGTCTATCGATTATTTTGATTTTTCGATTTTTGAATTAAATTAATTGAAATTCTGTACATAATAAATATTTGAAAAGATCAAGGATGGACGAGTACTTTAGGATTAAAATTAATCGAAGGCGTGTAGATGTGAATTAAATTTCCTTAAAATGTCAATATCAATAAAGAAAACTGAAGATGTTTATAAACAAGAATAAAAATCATACGTCAAAATTCTTCCCCATTCAACTTTCCTTTACATTGACTATCTTTTCTACTCGATAAATTCATTACCAATGTAAAAATTGCACCGTAAAAATATCGCAGCATGTGACCTGCGTTCATAAAATTGTTGTGCGGTATTTTTTGCTTTCATCGTTTTCAGCTTCTGCGTAGATAGGTTGGCATGCATATTCAACCGATGTACGTGACCAAGGTAACGAGAGGCTGTAGTCCATATACAAATAAGCATCGTCGCGGCGTTTTCCATGTACACTTGGCGGATGTGCGAAGTTATTTATAACCAGGAAGTATCGAGCCCTGAGTAATGAAGGTCAAGCCGGACTAGACTCGTCCTACCGTTAGATGGAGGTCCGGACCCCTCGATCGGACGCGTTCAGAGCGAACGTCACAGCCGCGCCGCCGCGTGGGATCGCAACGCCTCGGGATCACCCGGATCCCCAGGAATCGCATCGTACGATTACGCGAAGAAATCAACAACTGACCTCTGCCGATCGAATCATAGCTTACTGAAGTCTAGATCAGTTGGTGAATTGCATTACCTAGATAAATAAATAAGATGATGAATACGTGCGTGCAAAATGATCATTCGCTATGTGCGTCCCGCAGATGCACCTCACTATTTTCGACCAATGATAGGTTATTGATCGTTCAAGTTCTTTTGAAGCAGATCTGGCATTAATTTATAAAAAAAACTCTTCCATTCTTGGAAGCACAAGCTAAGAGGTTTTGATCTGTCTAATTAATCAAAATTAAATAAGCGGAAATTCCAGCGAGGGTCACTGTAAATCGTATGGGTCTTAATAGACGATGGAAATATATTGTCTAATAATATTACAACAATGTGACGAATCTGTTTTTTTTTTATAAATACCTAGATGAAGATCATCAAGGTTAACTGAGTTGAACTATTGGCAATTACATTGTGTACAGTTATGGGATTAAAATACTGTTATTCTGGGTCGTGTAATTATAAATAGTAATGAAAAATTAGTTGAGATATTAAAGAGAAGTAAGTTAATTATCAGATTAGGGTTAATAATAGACGGCCAGGGGTTTAAGCGGAAAAGCACAAAGTTTGGACGTTGAACAATTTATTGCACGTTTAATATAAGGATACAGTTAACGCTGAGATAGGTCGCATAATGACTCGGGCAATCAAGTGTTGTATTATACCAATGATGGACTGTCCCTGTTCAACTTTTAAGATGAATCTGTTGATAAATAACATCAATTTGTGAAAGAACTCTGGAGGAGATAAAGACCTAAGTGATGACGTGTTAAAATTTGGATAGATACAGTGATTTAGAAAAAAGACCCAAATAGAGATCGATTGACACAATCATTTCGATGAATCAAATCAAAATTGATCTAGAATTGATTTTAGGTCGTCTTTTATTTCCTGTTCTAAATAATATCTATTGAAGGTAAAAGCAAAGGTTAGGAGTCGAAGGAAAATTTAAAGGAAAATCTTCCTATTTTTTCTAATACAAGATTTAGGTGAAGAAAAATTGTTCTTACTAACTACTATATCTATAAATATTTCATATTCTACATTAATGTGAAATTTTCTTTAGTTTATAGCTGAGGAAAGCAGGTATCTAATAATAATTTCAGACACTGTTAAAAAGATGACCAGAATAGCTTTGACCACATGGATCTCTAATAATCCAAACAGTTAACGTGAGGTACTGCCGATTTTCCGGGTACTACCGTACATTTTCCAGCGACCTCTAAGCGTCATGTATGCACGCATACGATCATTAAGCGACGCGTTGCCGGCCCCTTTGATCGACCGCTTAATGTACCCGTGCACGTACCAATAAGATGCTGCCGTAACCGCACGCAATCTCGGCCGACGATCGACTTGCGGGGACTTGCACCCGGCCCAACTCTTTTATCTCCGCTTTGGTTCGCGTTTCTTTCTTTGTTCCGTCGACTGTCACGGGAGAAAGAAGGAAGCTTGCGGAGATCGGGGCCCAGACCGGCCACGAAGCCCGCGCAACGGGTCCCGTTACCTTCCTCAGGGGTCCTCGGAGATCAGACGTATAATTTATATATCGTAGCTCGGTGCCCGGCCATCTCCGGACCGAAACCGTACGAGCGTTTTTACGAGCAGAAAACAAGCCAGAAGAAGATGCCTGGCCGTGCTCCTGATTATTCTTTCCCCCCGTTGGTTCAGTCTTTTTGTCCGTTTTTCGGACGCAGCCCAAACAACGTACACTAATTACGACCACGGTAGCTGCCGCTGCCAAAGGTTTACTGCCATCACTCAACCTGGAATTTGGTTCGCAATCACGATCGGTACTGACAGATACGAATTTCTGAAGACGTTTTGTGCAATCAATGGTTTCGTGTGATTTTTTCTTTTTCTTAAGGCCCGTTTGCATAATAGTTCATCATATGAATAATGACGCCAAGCGTTTTGTTGTTGGTGAAATTAATTTGCCACCTACACGAGATTCAAAAATTTGCTATTGCATCAGTATTACAACACTCGAGGTGCTAATAAAATTATTGGCAGCTTTTTTCGCAATCGAAAGTTCTAATAAAGGATTATTCACATAATATGCAAAAGTGAAAAGATATACCAATTAGAAAAAAGTAGGATGATTTTAACTACCTTATTGTGGTAACACTGTTTGTGGTAAATAATAAGTGATTTCCGCATTCTTTAGCTCTAGTGCTTTACCATATTTTACAAATTCTTTACAAAAATAAAAATTTGTTGCATCAGAACAGCAGGAGGTGATAAGTTAACATTTGCGACAAACCGTAAGAATGGGAGCAAGAGGGGTTAAAAAGTTAAAAAATCGTATGACGTATTATGTGAACGGCCCCTAACGATGACCGGGGCCGAAAAAGTTGCGCACGAGAAACTCGACTTAGCTCTTACAATGACCTTTAATAAAATTGACTTATGGAATGTAGTACTGGTATTAAAAGCCGTTATCATATTACTAAGGGAAAAATGCACAGCAGTCTTAAAAAATGAAATTGACCTTGATATCTAGCAAGCTACATCACCTACGGGAAAACCGTTATTATAAAGTAGTCTCCATAGCATAATACGTTTATTGAAGGAGGCTTTTCAGCACTGCCACGAAGATTCTCGAAGACATTATTCTATCTAAATACTACACTATCTAAAGTAGACTAATTCGAGAAAGTCTGACAATATACAATGGTCAGTGAAAGTAGATGATGCGCCGTAAAAGAGCGACATTTTTTTTTTTCTTCTAATTCTCATGTTGATTCTTATTGATTCTAAAGTGACTGGAAAAACTTGTCATACATTCAGATAAAGTATCAGAGTTGTTGATGATAACAACTGATAAACGTCAATTAGTACAAGAAAAAAGTCGATAAGATAGCCAGGCAAAGGGTACATTCTGATTATTATGCAGTATTTGATGTACCATTGGTACTTATCTAGAATTCCAGGACCAAATGCATTAGTGAATCCAGTAAAACCAACATTCCAATTGTTATCTACCCTATCGAACTTTTTTTCAATAACAACGCCAATTTACACACCGTTTTGGTCGCAGTTAACAGATTTATCGCTCAAAAAACTAGATTGTAAGATTATTCTGGTTGAACAAGCTTCAATTTCCACTCGTACAACTCCGGCGTAATATAATTAAAATAACGATAAGAAAATGAACGAATCCTTCAGGAATAAGTGCTACGAGGAATGGAAATGCAAGGCAATGAGTGTATTTTTACCATGTTCCGTGTACATAGCATATTAATACATTTTTACATCCATTTGATTAGAATTAACTTAAACAAATTATAGTACCGTAAACGATTCGCAACATGTTTTTCAGCAAGTTGCGTCACGCATAAGACCAATTGTAATTTACGTACAAGTGAAAATTAGTATGAGATTTTGTACCAAGTCAATATCTCCTCTCGTAACAGCAAAAAAAAGAGAGAAAAATATTCTGCGGTTTCGTTAACATTGTGCACGCAAAACCAACGACTATTAATTAAGAAAAACTTGCAACAGGTGGGTGTAAGTCGTTTGTACATATTTACGAGCCATCGTCGAAAAGTATTCCTTTATCTCTTTCCGATCGCAGCTAGTCGCCGGATTTCGCAACGAATTCGGGGATTGCATATTTCATACGATTGCCGGGCATAAAAATAACAGGTTTACGTGCCCGGGTGCATTCTTCGTACTATTAAGCTTTGATTTACTTGTCGCGAGGTGCTAAAAACAGCCAACTATGTGGCGTTGCGCAATTCCACGCGGGTTAAGTTGAGA
>JABFQK010000145.1:0-13121 GCA_022816885.1 Trissoscelio sp. ZL-2020
AAAAAATATAATTTTCATATAATAATTATTATTGTTAGTATATTAATTATTTACAATTGTTTATAAAGGTTATAAATAATCAGTAAATAAATAAAAATGTTAATTTGAAGCCTTTTGTCACTCATTGAAATCAATATCAATCAATAATCTGCATGAAAACCCATCCGGCCCACGATACCGACTGGCTACTGTAGCCGCCCGGGCTTGAAGGGTTAACTGAAAATGTCAGTTTTTAATTTTCTGTTGTATGGTTTTTGAATTGTAAAATTCTGAAAAAATTACTGAATAATCCTTGCAAAAGTAACTATTTTTGTGATTTTTTTTCAGATTTTCTCGAAACATAGAACACGTTAAAAAAACTAAAAATTTAATTTAATTTAATTTAGTTGAAAAAATATGAAATATTATTTAATATCTCTGTCTTTTCCTAACCATACAATTATAACAAAGATTTATTCAGTAAATTTTACAACTGAAAAGTAATTATTTCAGAATTTTACAATTCAAAAACCATACAACAGAAAATTAAAAACTAACATTTTCAGTTAAATTGAATTAAATTTTTAGTTTTTTCAACGTGTTCTATGAGTCGAAAAAATCTGAAAAAAATGTCAAAAATAACTACTTTTACAAGGATTATTCAGTAACTATTTCAGAATTTTACAAGCACAAGAACATGTAGCAAAAACAGATATATCTCATTTTTGGTCATTTTAAGATGTTTAACGCCTTTGAGGCACGCGTTAACTCAGTTTTAAAAATGTGAGGTTTATTTTCCCTTAATTAGAATCATTTCTGGACAATTTTTAGGGGGTACATGAAAAAAAAATTTTTTTAGTGGACACCCTAATATATACAATCAACCCTCTCACGTTGTCCTCTCTCAAGTTGTCCACTACGAAATCTCTCACGTTGTCCATTTGCGTCATCAACTTCAGGACCGTACACACTTGGGGCGTTTATTTTCGTTACATATCAAAATTAATATTGATATACATTTTCAAATTATTCACATTTAGTACAAAGTCTTCGAATGTGAGACACTTTCCACTGTGCATAAGCCACATTTTTATATTTTTATTATATATTTTAATATACATTTTAGATAAACTAACCAGAAAATCTATTTTGAATTCAAGAACGAGATATTGCTATGTTCTTGTTCCTGTGTTATGATTTTTTGCCCCCCTCCCCAACATTTTCCCGTGAACAACTTGAGAGAGGCTTGGCCCAGACTTTGGACAACGTGAGAGAGAGTACTGTAGTGATAATTTTTCAATTCTGTAGTATTTAAGGGGGGACATTCAAGTAAACTGAATCACTTTTTGAGGCTTGGTTTGAATACTAGGAAATCAACTGATTTTTCTGAAATTTGTTCCTCTATTTAGTACATGTTTAAACAATAAACGAATTGTATAGTTATAAAAAAAGAAGTCAGTGTTTTGGCCGGCAGATCACAGCTATTGTGTTCACAGCTGTCTTTAAAATTGCAGTTCTCCGTGATGTACAATAATGAGCACGAACCGTTCAACCTAAAACAAATTATAATATACATTATTAATATTCATTACATTGCGCTTTGTAATGATTATGAAACCACATAAAAAATATATTTTAAAGTTAAATTTGCTGTGTTTGCCGGCCACTTTTTTTTATCAAAAATTGAACATTTTCAAATGAGGGGCATTTTGAGCAGTTGCATTTTAGACAAAAAGTGAAAAATTCCTCTAGAGATATGACCCAGAAGAACAGTTTCCCGTAGCGCTTTGTCAAAAATCCCAACCTCCCTGAAATACAGCCCCCCAAAGGGGGGCGTGTCGAAGAGTCGAAAAAACTCAAACTTTGACGGGCTGCATGGAGTTACCTGGGCATTGGACAACATTCTTCATCCGATATTCGGAAAGCTTGGACCCTTATCGATAGTTTTACCCCAAATTTCCTAAATTTTCGTTGAAATTTGAATGAGTTATGGGGTTTTGAAAAACCCTTACATTTCGCTCATTTCGAAGCTTCGCAGGCAGGGATTTGCCGTATATCCGTTCGAATTCTTAATTGTTGGGAAGAGAATTGTGATGTACCGTGAAATTTGATTTTTGTTTGTGTGATTTTTGTGTAATGTGTGATTCTTGTGTAACATGTGATTATGTGAGGAATGTGTTTCTTGCGTATTGTGTGATGTGTAATGTTTGTGTGAGGTGTGATTATGTGTGATGTGTAATGTTTGCGTGAGGTGTGGTTTTTGTGTGATGTGTGATTATTGTGTGGATTGTGATTTTTATGCGATGTGTGATTTTTATGTGATGTGTTATTTTTGTGCGATGTGTGATTTTGTGTGGAATGTGTGATTTTGTTTGGAATGTGTTTGTTGTATATTGTGTGATGTATTATTTCACGCCATGTGATTTTTGTGTGATTAGTGCTTTTGAGTGAACTGCACTTTTTGGGTATTGTGTGACTTGCCATTTCGTGTTGCGCGTAATTTCGTGTTGTTTGATTTTCGTATGCCGTAATTTGTGGTTTAGTGTCATGTGATTTTTCATTAATGTCTAATGTTTACACAAAAATCACACATCACACAAAAATCACACATTACATAAAAATCACCCACCACACAAAAATTACACACCACACAGAAATCACACACCACACATAAATTACACATCATACAAAAATCACACCTCACACAAAAATCACATTTCTCACATAGTCACACATCGCGAAACATACGCTACAGGAAATCGCACGTCAGACAAAAATCATACGTCATACATCACACAAACATTACACATCACAAAATACACAAGAAACACATTCTACACATTACACAAAAATCACATATCATACAAAAATTACAAATCACAAAAAAATCACACATCACACAGAAATCATTTCTCACACAAACATTACACGTTGCACAATACACAAGAAACACATTTCACACATAATCACACATTACATAAAAATCTCACGTCACATAGAAATCACACATCATACAGTACACAAAAAACACATAGCCGTACATCGCACAAAAATTAAATTTCACGGTACATCACAATCCTCTTCCCAACAATTAAGAATACGAACGGATATACGGCAACTCCCTGCCTGCGAAGCTTCGAGATGAGCGAAATGTAAGGGTTTTTTCAAAACCCCATAACTCATTCAAATTTCAACGAAAATTTATGAAATTTCGAGTCAAACTATCGATAAGGGTCCAAGCTTTCCGAATATCGAATGAAGAATGTTGTACAATGCCCAGGTAACTCCATGCAGCCCGTCAAAGTTTGAGTTTTTTCGACTCTTCGACACGCTCCCCTTTTGGGCGCTACGAGAAACTGTTCTTCAGGGTCATATCTCCAGAGGACTTTTTCACTTTTTGTCTAAAATACAACTGCTCAAAATGCCCCTCATTTGAAAATGTTCAATTTCTGATCAGAAAAAAGTGGCCGGATTTCTTTTGTGCGCAGTGTATTTTAATTTTCGAACTTTATTGTTTAAAAATTGGCATTTTTTTATATGATTCCATGGTCATTGCAAAACACAATTTAATGAAGATTAATTACATATATATTACAAATTGTTATAAGTTGAACGGTTCGAGTTCAGTATTGCACAGCGCGGAGCACTACAACTTTCAACACAGCTGTGAACAGTGATATCTACCGGCCAAAATACTGACTTTTTTATAACTATACAATTTCTTGATTATTTCAACATTTACTAAATAGAAAAAGAAACTTCGAAAAATCAATTGATTCCCTACTACTAAGCCTCAAAAAATGACAAAAATATCGTTTTTACTTGTATGCCCTCCCCCCACCCCTTAAACAATAGTTTTCGATGTAAAAGCTTGTGCAGAAGATCAGAAACCCGATTTGCTTAATGTTTTAAGTTCGCGCAAGCAGTTTGATAAACGGTTTTTTAGAGCATTTTTTTATTTATGATGCTTAACTTTGTTATAGATGCCCAGGTCATAAATTACACAGGCACACAAAAAAAGAAAAGTGGTCTGTACCAAAGATTAGACCTATGTAAAGTCCTATGTATTTTGACCCGCTGAATCCGAATTCGAGGCCAGAATTGGTCCAGCACCCTCCAGTTTTTTTAAAATGCGAAAAACCACCCTTAAATAATGAAAATACGGAAAATACGAAAAAAAAAAGATTAGACCTAGGTAATCTTGTATAATTGGACCCGCTGAATCCGAATCCGAGGCCAGAATTGGTCCAGCACCCTTCAATTTTTTTAAAATGCGAAAAACTACCTTTAAATAATGAAAATACGGAAAATACGAAAAAAAAGATTAGACCTAGGTAATCCTATATATTTTGACCCACTGAATCCGAATCCGAGGCCAGAATTGGTCCAGCACCCTTTAGTTTTTTTAAAATGCGAAAAACCACCCTTAAATAATGAAAATACGGAAAATACGAAAAAAAAAGATTAGACCTATGTAACCCTATGTATTTTGACCTGCTGAATCTGAAACCGAGGCCAGAATTGGTCTAGCACCCTCCAATTTTTTTAAAATGCGAAAAACCACCCTTAAATAAAATTAATAATTTTCTTTTGTGTGTATATTTTTGAAAGAAAACGCGCAGATGACGAAAGTTCAAAATTTAATTTGTATGAAAATTACGAAATAATAATTACACATCTTACCACAGCCATATCTTGCAAGTGTAGCTCAGTGTCTATACATGGCTGTAAATTTTGCAAATCGTCTTCATCAAATGCTATGTCATAATCATGTAAGTCTTGTGCTTCATTTTGTCCTTGTATTTCTACGTCTGGAAGTTGTCTCTATTTTTTAAATATAAAGAAAAATCTAATGTATAGAAATGAAACTGAATAGTATATTACGCACCAAGGGAAATTATTTGGAAAATTCTCTGCCTCGCGCGAGATTTGCAACCCGAGCCGCAGGCGAGGGGTGTAATCGCACGAGAGAGTGTTTTCCAGTTATTTCCCATGGTGCGTATCATATTTTTCTTTACAAGGGCACGTAAAACACAATTATTCTGAAACTCCCTTGGGAGTTTTAAAGCGTTTTACATGCATGTTTTACGTGCACATGCTCGTGCACGTGTACATGCTTCCGATCGTGATCTGTACATACACACTGTGCATGCATGAAAGTGTTCCGAAAGTCACTTAATGAGTTTATTAAATAAATATCTACGTTATTCATTTTTAAAATGTATTGTAACAATAATAAAAACAAAAAAAGGATAATTAACCAGAATTTCACTTTTCTGAAATTGTTATAACGATTGATCTGACTGTTATGGCGATTAAACTTAGTTGCGATTAAACAAAGTGACTTTCGAAACACCTCCGTGCATGCACAGTGTTCATACACAGAGCACGATCGGATGCACCCTATACCACAGGATAGATGCATCTTTTATGAAAAACTGCGCCACTTTTAGACAGTTATCAATACATTCAAAATTTATGCTATATAGATTAATATTTAATACTTTAAATATAGATTAAAATTACGTTTCGATTCTTCAATTGTCATTGTTTAATTTTGAATGACAACTATTAAAATTACATGAACTACATGTCAATTTCTTAGTTGCTTTATTATGAAATAAAGGAACATATTACTGAATTTTTATTGTAAATCATAAATACGTAAGAACGTATACAATTATCAAATTGTGTGTAACGTTACAGACTCAGCATTAACTCGTTTACGCCCAAACGGCATGGAATTTTTCTCAATTTTCAACTGCATATATTTTGGAGAAGACGGGGTCAAATTTTAAAATCATACAACTTTCCCGAAGGAATCGAGTGTGCTCTTTTCAAATCTGATCTTAATTTTTTGATTTTTTGGACCTGGTTGCCTGTAGCGCCATTTTTATTCCAAAAAACACAAAAATTTTAGGATTTTTTTTCTTTGAATCTTTATTTTCTATATTAAACCCTTATCCAATTTGCTTGGCGATATCATATCGGGTGGCATAGATAAATTTACTATGTATTAGGACCAAAATCACATTAAAATTCAATATGCCGGATTCAAGATGGCGGCTTTTTCCAGAAAAATTGTTATTTTTCTATTGCAAACGGTATTAATGAGTGATTTTCTTATAATATGAAATTGTCTTGGGTTCGATTGTTATAAACTTGCTGAATATATATAACTTAATTTGTTCAGTCAACCCAATGTTACAATTAATTGTCTCAAAAACTGACCTTTGGGGTTACGTAAAAATTAAAACTAAATACTTTTTCTGAACTTTATTGATACTTTAAGTACAGTGCCAACGTTTCGTCAGTACATCCGAATGTAAATAAGGTAAATAACTTGCAAAAATGTATTTATTTGTTGATTTGTGAAAATGAACTGAATCTTAATAAACTATGTAATTTTGTAGCCCTGACGAGGTCAGTCGGATGATTTTAAAATTTGACTCCGTCTTCTCCAAAATATATGCAGTTGAAAATTGAGAAAAATGCCATGCCGTTTGGGCGTAAACGAGTTAAAACTATAGCAAAAGATAAGAAGGTAAAAACTGCCTCCAAGAGAAATGTGCTAAAAAGTAAATGCAAAATGTTTCTTAAACAAAAACAAAATTTTTTATGACAATTTTATACTAATCATCCCCCTCCCCTCCCAAAATAACCTAAAATCCCATTTTTTGTAAAAAAAATATTTTGCGTGAGTTATACTGTTGAATAATGGCTTTGTTAACGTTGCGAGAACGTAACATAGTATCCGTTAACGCGTTCTTAGATTTTATTGCGGCGTGATTTTACGATAAACAAACGTAGAGAGTTGTTTCTTCGCGACGTGACTTTTATTGTAAACAACCGCAAAACTGTAAACTATCGAACATAGTCCATTCTTTTTGTATTCGGCAGTTCGACTCCAAACTTGGTTGCGACAGGTTACCAAGAGCTCTGCTAAAATAAAGTAATATCTAAAAATTATTACAAAAGGTTGTGAATTGTGATTATAAATCAGTGATTGATTGACATTAACGCGCGATGTGTTACGTATCTTTGTTTTGTGAAAATGTCGGATCCAGTTTCGACGCGGAACATTGATAAATTCAATGGCAAAAATTTCCAATTGTGGAAATTTCAAATGCATGCTCTTTTTACAACATGTGGAGTCAATGATATTATAAATGGGTTGAGAATAAAGCCTGAAGAAAACGACACAGAGGCTCTCAAACAATGGAAAAAGGACGACGCAAATGTAATGTTCTTAATATCATCCGCGATGGACTCGACTCAGATGGACAACATTTTGACGTGCAAAAGTGGTCGTGAAATGTGGCAGACACTGATGGCTATTCACGAGCAGAAATCTGAAAGCAATAAGTTAATTTTGACTCAAAGATTTCATGAGCTCAAAATGGAGTCAAGCGATTCGGTCATGAAACATATTTCGAGAGTCAAAAATATGGCTGCGCAATTGACCGATGTAGGTGAACGAGTGTCAGACATAGTGTGTAAGGGTTCCTTGTACCATTTTTATTACATAATAATAATAAGTAATTTTTATATCTATTTTGTATCATTAATCATTAGGGTATAGGGTAAAAACCATTTATTTCACATTTTAATATAAAAAATTAACAATTTATTCATATTTTGTTTAACAATAATTGGATTTCATAAATTATTTTAAATTATAAATAATATAAATTAATCATTTTTATTCATAAAATAACGCCTTTATAATCATTTTCTCAAAAATCACAATAATCACCCTAATATTACAAAATTTAGCCTAATATTTCAAAATTCTGCCTAACATTTCAAAATCAACCCTAATATTTAAAAACTACCCTAATGTTTCAATTATCAACAAAACCATTACATAATAACATTTAATTTTTACTTTATTTTAATGGTTGGTAGCTTGCTTGTATAAAAATTGGCCTTATTTCCATGTATTTTATTAATATTCATCATAATTTACCTTAAAATAATAAACAACCGCTAATTATTACTAAAACTCTGTCCGCCAACGCGCCTTTACGACCTTCGCGCCAATTCCACCGGCCTAAATATGGCCGCACACCCAATGCGCATGCGCGCCTCCTCCTCCTGCGCAACAACAGCGCCACCACCGATGACGTGTGGAAATGAGGGGCGGGGAAAGGGGAAAGGATGTTGGTAGGGAGGGGGAAAGGTCGAAGGGAAAGGGGTTGCCCCCTACAAAAAACGTCGCTTAGCGACAAAAAAGGCTAAAAGCCCCCTCCGCGCCCTAACAACCCCGTGTCCGGCCACCGTGTGGACGCGGCTGCGCCAGGGTTGCCGACTCTTCCCAGTGTCCGGCCACCGTGTGACTCGGCTGCGCCCGGGTCGAGTCTCGAGCAAGAGTAAAAATTTAGCATTACAAAATTTATGAAGAAACCAAAAAATATTACATTACTTGTGGATTTTCGCTGTCCACCTAGCGGATTTTCAAAGAACTAAAAACATAACCTCAAAATTTCAATTTTCATATCCTAAAGCCAATTTTCATGTACTTCAACAGTGCTGCCATCTATTAAGGCGAGTTTACAATACCAAAACTTGATTTCAATTAACAACATATACTTTTCACTAGTTCTTTTGTTGACATTTGTCACACAATGTTTGTTCGTCGACATTTTACAATTTGTTGGCCGAAAATACATCATTTCATAAACAAGGTAAGTCTTTTTAATAATTTAATTCAATTCTCAATCTTTAAATTCATTTTAAATGTTTAATTTTGCTTTTTCTTTTATTTATCCTAAAATATAACCTCAATCTTTTATTGACATTTTTTTGTTTGTTTATTTCAAATTAACTTTGTTCTTTTTTGTTACAGATGATCCGAAAAATTATTCCTGAGGATTATTTAACCTAATTGGGATTTATTTTTAATACGAAGGCTTTTTCAAAAACCTTTTGCCAAAAAAATATATAATCTAGCAAACAGCTGTTTTAATTTTGAATGCCAAAACCTTTTACAAGATAAGTATTTCACTTTTTATTTTAATTTAAACTTAATAAAATTTTGTTTATTTTAGGCCTAAATGTTGGGTAACTCTTTTCTTTAATAATTTTAACTATTTTAACTATATTTTAATATGATTTGACTTGATTTCAGCTAAATTACAATTTTGGAGCATTGATGGCCAGATGAATTAAAATGTATAAAAAATGCAATTATATGGACATATAAATGATTTATGAATGGACTGTCTCAACACTAGGGTATAAATTCCTATTATTTTCAAAATAAAAATGTAAGATAACCAATTTTAGTATATATTTATTCTATTATTTGAAATTTTTATTTTTTACTAATTAAATTTTATTTTTCAGGATTGGAAACGTTACAATGAGTGTAAATTAACATCAAAAAGTTTTAAAAAAATGTTTTCTTTTAATAAAGTAACGGCGCTACCAGTATCAATCAAAGCTTCAACTCGTTCATGCTCAATGATTACTACTTTGTTCATTACATTAATCGGAGTAGGAGTAACTGCGTTTACCGAAACAACTGGAGAAGATTTTTTATTACCTGTGCACTCGTTCGACTTGTGGCCAAACCTACCGCATTTGAAGCACTTGGGTTTCGAATGTGGACACGCTTTGGACTCATGCGCCAAATCGCCACAGTTGTAACATCTTTTCGGCTTCATCTCCAAATTCTTGTTTTCTGTTTCTACATTCTTGGTGGTGCTTTCGTCAGTCTTTTTTACGTCACTTTTCCGATTATTTTGATAACTCCTCGGTTCTGCATTTGCTTTTGTTCCTCTTGCCAGCTTCATTTCTTCATAAGTTTTCAGTTTCTCCTTGAATTCGCGCAGCTGCTTGGTACCATACAATATAGCTTTATTGTTTACCTCATCAGGGATACCATTAATTATATACTTGATTAGCGACTCGTCTTCTATTCCTCCTCGGCGTGCCAACTCTTTCATAACGAAAAAGTATTCCTGAATGGGTTCTTCCTTCTTCAGTCTTCGTTGGGAAAGCATGGTGTGAAGATCTGCACTACTAATCTTCATTTTGTATTCACTCAATAGTAATATTGTCAAGGATTTCCATGATTTAATTACTCCTTCACTTTCCAAAAATAACTTCGCCTGTCCTGTTAACTTTCTCTTCGCATAAGTAACTCTTTCCAAATCTGTCCAGTCATACAGCGTTGCTGTATCCTCAAAGTCTGAGAGCCATCATTCCATGGACAATGAAGATGCACCGTCAAATGTTTGTATGGATTCTTCAACATCTTTAAAACTCATAGTGAACCTCATCACTGGTCGTCTAATGATGGGTGTACGACTCGCAATATCGTCTTCTTCGTCGCTCTCATCTTCCTTTCTACTCATCTTCTTTTTTTGTTTGGTTGGCGTCTTTTCGTCTTTACTCTCCTTTGATTCGTCTTCGTCGTCTGTGGAAATGTCACTCTCCTCGCTTTCGTCGTTCTTTATTACTGAGTTTATATCACATAAACTCGTATAAATTCTTTCTGCTAGTATATTTTTTGCCCTATTATAATCAAGATCAAGTAAATTACATACGGCAATTAAATCCCCTGATTTAAAATTTTTATTAACCCAATCTACTTTAGTCAAAAAATCGTCTGAGTCAATCTGAATCGTAAATCCACTAAAATCCCTAATTGCGCTTCTATTTTTTTTATCACCCTCGCTTTCATATATCAATTTGTAAAAATTATTTATAACTTTTTTTGACGCTGATTTTATTTTAGAATCAATACCTTTTATTCCTTTTAAATTTTCCATCTTTAATTTGTAAATCAATTAAAATTCACATATATCAATTAAAACTAACCTAAAAATTCACTTTATAATATCAAATATAATCTGAATTAATTAAAATCAAAATTTATTAATAAAATATTTTACTTTTAATCTCGACTTTAAATTAACTTAATTTCAGAGGTTATTTCATAACATGTGTCATCAAAATTATGTCAGCGTTTCGTCGTCTTCACAGAAAAAAATTGTACCATCTTTTAAACAATTATTTCTGCCTTTCTTTTTTTTTTTTTTATAAATCGTCACAATCGTCTTACCGTCTTTCGTCAGTCACATGTCCACAGGAAAAACCTCACTAACAAACTTCACAATAATTCATTTAATTTATCTTCGGTTGAGCCCCCATTTGTAGGGATTTACTTTAATGGATTTACGTTTCTTTATTTTTACATGAATTATTTATTAAAACTAAATAAAACAAATTACAGTTTACTTGCTAGAATCTTACATCACTCGAAGTTAATGCTACCACGGTCGAAAGCGAAGAGAGCGATCTACCAAGCGCACGTACCTTCCTTAGCATCTAGCTATATCGCGCCCTCTATCGTCACACCCTTTCACTACATTCATTCATCTTTCACCCGCAAAATTCAAATTTTACTTAATCCTACAATATTGTTTATATTTATTAATCTATGGTGTATAGACTCCTATGATGTATCATTATTACCTGAAACTCAGGTTAAAAATGAGATACACAAATATACAATTTACAAATGAGATAATTAATAGATTTTTCCTATAACTTTTGTAAATTACTTCTTTGGATTGTTATTAAGATACAAAGTTGATAATGAAGTACAAAGGTTGATACAAACAAATTTCAATTAATTTGTTATACAAAGTGTTTAACAGTATATCAGTTTTACCCAAATCACCCTAAATTGTATTTGTAACTATCAAATTATTTTGCTGGGTGAACAAAAAAATATTTATAATATATTTTAATAGGGTTAACATAAATTTACAATTTTTTATATTAGATTGGTAAAAATATGTACATTTTTGAATTATTAAGGCATGCAATATTTTGATTACTTATGCAATTCATTGATACAGTTTACAATTCAACGCTAACAAATTCATATAACGTCCGAGTCTGTTCGCTTTAACGGTATACGCATAAGCAATAAAACTGCAGGTAGAGAAAAAAGTTAGACGCATTCAACAGCAGTTGCTGTCGGGAGCTTGTCGGAGAAGATTGTCAGTTTGAGTTCTTCCGATTCCAAAATATACATTCAAATAATTTTTTTTCTTTTTATTTTTAGTGTAAATTCAATCTTAAAATCACAAATATTGATAACTGTAAATCAACACAAATATTGTAATTGTTTTTGTATTGCAAATACAGACATGAGAAAGTGATTAATTATTTTTTTCTCCAGAAAATTTACAAATTAAATTCTGTTTTGAATTTGATGACAGTGTGAAAAATTGTGAAAATAGTGCATTTTTTTTTTACTTTGAGTGAATAGAATACAAACAGATAACAATGTTCTGTTACTTTGTTTTGAAGAATAAGCTCAATTTAGAAAGTCGATTAATCGAAGGTACCGTATTTATGTTTCATATATTAATTTTTAGTTTTTTGAAACTAAGTAAATTGGAATAAACATTATAATTTAAATTTTAATTTTATAAACATAAAAAACACTAAAAATATGATTAAATGATTAAACTACCTAGACCTTTGTGTGAATTGTTATACTGAATTTTTTTCTACTGTGAAATGAAAAGAAACAAAGTTTCGTAATTCGTGAAAATAAAAGCCAATTGCATGCTAGTCCGCGGACAGTTTTGAGCGTCATGCTTGACAACAAACAGAAACTTTTACTTTCTGCACTCACTGTCACTGTTATTGAAAAAGACATTATTTCCTCTGACTTTGCATTTCATTATATTAGGTCGTTTACTCGCCTCGAATTTCGTCGGAAATTCGCTTTGTTTAGTTTTAGCTTGAAATAACTTGGGCTGATTTATCTTACATGAAACAGCCATAAGTTTTACACACATTCAATCTAACTTATAAATAATTTTTTATTATTTGAGTTATATTAATAAATTTAAATTGCAATTTGTCTATATTATTGCAATTATTAAATATTATAAAGCTATATATTAAATATAATTTATAATATAATTACAGTTAAATAATTAGAACAAGATTTTAATGCAATGCTTTATTTTCAGAAAAACGAACAGCAACTGTTAACGCGCGACATGCACAGCACACAATTTCTTCGAGAACATAGAATGCGACATATACAGCCACATCTGCCTAAGGCAATATAATGAAAATATTCATGATATTTTGTTCATTGTTTTATT
>JABFQK010000146.1:0-13096 GCA_022816885.1 Trissoscelio sp. ZL-2020
TTAAAAAAAGTAAGAGAATATTCTGATGTGGTTTATTTGTTAACAAATGAAGAGTAAATTATTTGTGCAACTAGGGAGCGGACAAAAGTGGAACTATTCGTCCACTTTCGTCACGCTCCCGCGTGACACAAAATATCGTGTGACCCTCGGGCGCACTAGCGCCCTCGCGTACAGTATACTGTTATTTTGATTTTACATGATATTGAGTATTGACACATCCGAATATGTACATACAAAAATATGTAAATTAATACATAATTTTATGACAAATAAACTATACCAGAAAATTTTCTCACTTTTTTACGTTGATTTTAAAAATTTGTATATAATTTTGTACAGTCGTTATTGCAGTCAAACATAACTCGTTTTCGAAGTGACAAACCCACCTGAGGAATCACTTTAAACCAAAATTGTTTCATTTTAATAATATACAAAAATCACCAAAAATGTTCTTATCAATCTAAAATCCATTATTTATAATTGCAATTTGAACGAACATTTTATGTAACTTGTTTGTAATGAAAAACAAAAAAATAGGTTAGCATTGCAAGCACCGGTCACAAAACTCGTAATTAAACGTAGTAAAAGTTAACGAACCGGGAGTATTTCCCATCTTCCTGTCACCCAAACAAAGATCACAAAAACCAGCAAACGAGCCCCGCGCTTTACGCGTGAAGCATCAAGCATAAAGCGTGCATGTGTTTCTCAATTCTTTTTGAATTCGTGAAAATTTGCATGGACAAAATTCATTAGCGGAAGGTACAAGTGATGAGAGGGATGTTTTAATTTGCAAATTACCTGGGCGTGCCGTTAATAAATTATAAGTAAACAGAGATGCTGATGGTCGTGAAATTAAAACGAAATGGCCCGGCCCTTGAGCCGCTAAGCTTCTTTTGGCGCTCAACTTATTACCCCAATCCTTACATTCACACACACAAAAGCTGTTTGACATTCATCAAACGTTCTCATACACCTTTCTACGAGCTTAATCCCCCTAATTAATATTACGTTTATATCCCAAGTATTTACGCATACTCTCTTTTTCATGCTGGCATATTTGTCGACAAACAACATTTGCCTAGAATAACAATTAACATTCATACGAAATAAATAAATAAATTTGTTTCGATTACTCCGATACCTCTTAATATTCATGGGGTATTGCTATTTCCAATTTGTTTTTTAGATTCGCCAGTTTTTTTTTTTTTTTGTTTTTTTCGAAGCTTAATTCGTCGTGATTCTGCATTGTTATGTTTTATTGAAATTGAAAAAGAAACTTGAACGAATTATAAATACAATTAAACATTATTTCGCGTTCGCTTTGCTCTGCGAATTAAGCTTTAATTTATGAAATTAATGCAAATGAATGGCCAATACAAGACAATGAATTTCAGGCTCATGAATCATGGAAAAGTTTGTTTGAAGACGCCGGAGCGAGAACTCAAGTGCATGTAGGGTCTATAGATGTATATAGATATAGATATCTATATATATATATAATGCTTGGTACAAGTCCCTTGCGAAAACATTTTCTGTTTTTATCAGAAAAAGATAAGCAGTCTTATCTGCAAATTTATTCTATTTTAATGTTGCACTTATCCCAGATATAATACAAGGTCTAGTCGAAGAAAAAAGCGCTCTATATTTCAGAATTATCCTGTCTTGCCTCCGTGCTCGAGATTTATTCATGTAAAGATTCTGCTACGAAATCTATGAACTACATGCTCATTTATTCTCGTTAATGATTTATTTCCTTTTCAAGATTTTCGCAAAGAATTCCGCCGAATTTATCACTTTTTAAATCTCCGGCTGACTTTATACACAATTCCTAACTGAGGAATTTCCAGCCGATGGAAATGATATTTCACGCGCAATTTATCTTCACAACTTTATAATCATTATTTTGTGTCTAATGCACTTACATGAGTCAACATGCAACTTCATGTTTTAAATTGTTAATTAAAAAATTATCAGTCATAAACAATCAGCAAGTCATAATTTATGCAAATTCGTATGGGCGAAATGAGCAATGAGGAATTATTAATGAGAAATGAGTAATGAGAAATAATCAACTGAAATATGTAGAATAAGAGACAATTATATGAAAACTACAATTTAAACAATAATAAAAATAACTTAATCCTTTCTAATATAACATTTCCTATTATTTATTTATTATTAAGATCATTTCCCATAAATCACATTTCATATCTCATTTTTTTTCTATTTGCTCATTTTCCGTTGCTTATTTTTAATTGATTTTTTAGGATTAATTATACCCCATTAATAATTTCTCATAGATCATGTCTCATTATTTATTTCTCATGTATCATATCTCAAAATTAATGTCTCATTGTTTATTTCCTATTGCTTACTTTTAATTAATGATATCCCATTAAATATTTCTCATATACCATGTCTCATAAAACATATACCATCATTTATGTTTCCTTGTATGTTTCTCATTGATCATATCTCATAATTAATAACTCATTGTTTATTTCTCATTGCTTATTTGTAGATCAGTTATTCCTATTAATTATATTCAATTATTTTTTTTCTCATAGGTCATGCCTCATTATTTATTTCTCGGATATCATATCTCATAATTAATGTCTATTTGTTTATTTCCTATTGCTTACTTTTAATTAATGATATCTCATTAAATATTTCTTATATATCATGTCTCATAATTCATGCCTGAATGTCTTATTTTTAATTAATTTTTTCTAATTAATTACATCCCATTCAATATTTCTCATATACCATGTCTCATAAAACATATACCATCATTTATGTCTCCTTGTATGTTTCTCATAGATCATATCTCATAATTTATAACTCATTATTTATTTCTCAATCATGTCTCATAAAAAATTATTGAAGTTACCGACCGAGTCTACCTCAGCAACTTCCCAAATGATGGCGCTTGTGTTGCGCAGTATCTTTTGTTCTTTTTGTTTCGCGCTTGGAACGCAGCTTTGTTCACTTTACGTTCTGTTCATTGTCGGGTAAAGACGTACTGTACTTTGTGCCAATAAAGGACTTTTACTTTGCATTAAATAGATTCCACGCGTTATTCTTTTGTATGTCCCCGAGTGACTGACAAATTGCAACAGTTATAATGAACATGATCAACAATAAAAATTTATAAAAATGCTTCACTTTTTAAATAAATTTCTATTTTTATACTTGTTTGTCAAGATGACAAGTATCAAAATAGGTTATGTTTATATTGATCGCAGAACATTTAATGTTTCGAAATACGTGTTTAAATATTTTGTTGTACAATTTCACGCAATATTTGCATAAATAATGAACAACTTATATACTATACAGCTATAATAAGTGTTTTAAATCTTTTTTATTAAAAAAAAAGAAAAATTAGACTTTTGTAAACAATTTATGTAAATAAAGCTGCACAATGAGGAATTACATTTATGTAAACATTATGTAAATCGTTTACATATACGTTGGTTTTCAGGGTAGTATTTGTTATCGCTGATTCCAAATTTGAGGTAATTAGAATTATCAATTGTAAAAAAGTTTGAAAATTTCTAAATTTTAAAAAATTTTAAAAATTTTCTAATTTTGAATCTGCTATTGTCCCATTTGAAAAAGTCCCAAATTGTCCCATTTTAAAAAGTTTCGTTGGAAATTGTCCTATTTGAAAAAGTCTCGTTGGAAATTATCCTATTTGAAAAAGTCTCGTTGGAAATTATCCCATTCGAAAAAGTCTCGTTGAAAATTGTCCTGTTTGAAAAAGTCTCGTTGGAAATTGTCCTGTTAGAAAAAGTCTTTGGGATGATTCGGTCCCTGCCATATAACGTTAATATAATGTTAATATATTAACATTATATAAAACGTTATATTAACAATACATTGTTAATATATCTCTCATTTTACTAAACGGAGAATAGGGCAAGTGGTTGAACCTTTTGGCGAGAAAGAAGTTAAAAAAAAATTTCACCAAACGGGTGAGCCGTTTGGCCAAACGGACCATCCTTTTGGCCGAGGGGTTGGTCACTCGGAACTCCTCTAAAGAGTCGCAAAAGTGTTCCTAAAGAGCTCCACGGAGTCCCGCAGAGTTCGGAATGAGTGACATTTTCTAAAAATTTGGAAGAGTACGCCTGAGTGCCGAGTGAGTCCTAAAGAGTCCGAATGAGTTACAGAAGAGTGCGCCGGAGTCCCAGAAGAGTCCGGAAGAGTTGCTAAGATTATCGATGAGTTACAATGAGGTCCTTTCGCGCATTTCTTTTTTACAATTTCTTGGTTACGGACCTGGGAGATAGCGCTATTTGTAAAAGCTGAGTCACCGTGTTCCCAAAATTCACAGCTGACAGTAGTGGAATTACGATCTTTGTTTCTTTTTTACGATCTTGAGAGTGGAACAAAATATTTGAATGACATTATTAAAAATAAGAAATAAGCAATTAATAAACATGATTAAATAGAATAAATATTAATTATAATTTAAATCAAAATTTCAAATAATTATTATTAAATATTGATTAAATGAAACTCAAAAATAAAAAGAATAAAAATAATGAATAAATAATTGAGAATTATTATAAAATTATGAATTAAAAAAATATGACAATTATTGTAAAATGCAACTAAAATATAAATATATTAAAAATAATAAATAACCAAGTAAAAAGTAATATAAAATTATTTCATTAATTCCTGCGTTCGACTTTTTATTGGATTTACTGGACAACAAGAACAGACAATGCAATTCACATAAATGTGTCCTTTTTTCCCCAAAAAATACAATGAGAAATTCTGAGATGTCGAACACACTAAATATATTGTCTTTGCAATATATGCATTTAATAATTCTTAATTATTTATTTATTTATTTTTTCAGTGCATTTTATAAATAATTAAAAATAATGATTTAAATAATTGGTTTTAATTGTAATTAATTATTTATTCAATTTAAACATTTAAATTAGCTGTTTATTTATTTTTATTAAGTTTATTTTATTGTATTATTTTATAAACAATTAATAATAGTTACTTAAAAAATGTACTTTAATGGGATTACATATTTATTTTATTTCAAAATTTTATATTACTATTGTTAATTGATTATGAATTACTTTTAATATTTTAATTTCTTAGTTAAATTTTACAAAAAAATAATAATAATAATAATATAAAAATTTTACTTTAATTGAATGTCATTTATTTCTTTTTATTCTTCATATTTTTCACAAATTTTCATATTCGGATAAAGTGATGAGTATTTTTACTCATATTAACATATGAAAATATACAATTTCATTTGCGCCGACTTCAGTTTTATATATTTATTTAAATAAATGTAATATTGTTTATTTAGCAGGATATTTTAATTAATTATTATGTTAAAATATCAATTGATTGCCAATATTAGGAACTAATTAAAAACTATTTTAAATTGACGTTTCGAAATTTAATTTAATTTCTTCATCAGAATTGTATTTGTTAATTATAATAATTGATAAAAAGATGTTAAGTTTAAAATTTGTGTAAAAATTGTAAAAGAACAATAATAATTTCTAATAATCAGAACATCATTGTTCTGTTCAATTTAACTGTTGAGTGTTAAATTGAATTGTTAAATTAAATTGAACAGAACAATGATGTTCTGATTATTAGAAATTATTATTGTTCTTTTACAATTTTTACACAAATTTTAAATGTAACATCTTTTTATCAATTATTATAATTAACAAATACAATTCTGAAGAAGAAATTAAATTAAATTTCGAAACGTCAATTTAAAATAGTTTTTAATTAGTTCCTAATATTGGCAATCAATTGATATTTTAACACATTAACATAAAGGAACAATTATTCATCACTTTGACGCTACTTAATAAACTTAACTTATCAGTGGTCCTGTCATAGCAAGAAATCCAAAAGTTGCAATTATATAAATAAAACTCATATACACTACGAAGCACGTGATCACTGAACAATTAATTAACTATAAAATCTTAAATTGTATTTATAAAAAGAATGTTCCAGAAATTGATTTATAAATTAGTAATATTTAAAAATGTTAATAATTTTATAGTATTACAAGTTATGATGCAATATTCTTATTTTCAACTACAACGTTTCAAATATTTTCTTTGTTAAGTTATATATTTAAACAAGATAAATAATATATTAAACATGACATAGAAATATATTTTAATATAGAATATATAATAAGTGAATATTAAATTCTTACAGGAATATAACCAAGCCTTAAATTACACCAGATCTTTTTTACAAATTGAGCCAGGCAATAAACAAGTTCAGCATTTGGAAAAAGTTATAAAAAAGAAAATGGAAAAAGGTAATATTTTGTTTCATTGTATAGTTTAATAAAATATGTACTAATATATGAATAATGACTTTTTAAAATGAATAAAATAAAATCTAATAATAAATATCTAATTTCAGAGGGACTTGTTGGAATAGCGATCGCTGGTGGAATAATTGTCGGTATAGCTAGTATATTGGGTCTAGGCATAGCCATGGCCAAAAAACATTAACATTTTGTTACCAAATATCTAGATGGTCTATCATTTGTAAATGATATGTGTGCTTCGCGTTAATCCTTTTCTGTACCGCATACAATACTTTGTATTACGTTACTCGATTGAGAGACTATACATTCATTGTTTGATATTTCTACTTAGCTAATAATAATTACTAGCTATTTATTGTTTCAAAAAGACTGCGATTTATGGACAAAATATAAATTGTCAGCGCTTTATATCTTTTGTATTCAATGCAGCAATTGATTTCTGTAAGGAAACTTCACGTGGGCACTTTTCGAGTTCGATTTCTAGATATGTTACTTCGTATAATGCATATTGCGAAAATGACAATTTTTTGTAAACAATTTCCTTTCTACAGTTGATTAAAAACGGGTGTACTGTTTTAGGGGAGAGAATAATGTCTACTTTGTAAATTCAGGATGAAGAGTTTTTTTAAAAAATAAGATAAAGTTTATTATTTCTTCGTAGATTAAAAGTTTAGTATAAACAATTCCTCTTCCCTAAAAATAATTATACAAAAATATTTAGTAAAGGGTGAGGTTGATGTTTTATATAACAAGCATTCCATATAACGTCATTTTTATTAATATACTGCCCGCAACAATATCAAAATGTACAAATGTTTTTTTCATCAAAAACTATACAAATATGAACATTTTGTCACAGTAGTAAAAGATAATAGTCTAAAGTAATACAATGTTTTATTAAATTCTATTTAAAATCAATTAATTTTTTTGATGAAAAAGATATTTTATCTAATCATTCTTTTGTTTTTAGTCAAAATAAACTGAATCTTGTCATTCTTATCAAAATATCTTTATACAGTATATAGTACAGAAATGTGTATTGTAAATTGATAATATATCAATAAAAGTTATTTATAAATGTATGTTGGGTGTAAACTTTTTTATTTTTAATTGTATATATTATTTTCTATTTACTTGTATATTTAATATATAAAAGTTTGTTTTAATAAACAATTATATTATTTAATTTATGAATTAAATATTTATTTATTATTAAAATATAATTTGCATTAATAATTAACATTTAAGTTCAAATTAATTAATACAATTTTGAATATAAAAATTTGGCGCTTAAAATGCTTATCAGTCATAGATGGCGACATACGTCATGTCTTTTTCTCGTCTTTTGATTTGGTTAGCTGTTTTGCTTCAACGTTATTGTGATTGACAGTTGATTTATGTACTAAACAAAGTTTGAATTTGTTAAACCGTACATTGCATTTTTTAAATGAAAATAATTTATTTTTTTCAAATCCAACGATGTATATGATGTCGAATATTGATCAATATTGGAGTACATAATTTCCTGAACAATTTTCAAGGGAACATTAACCCTTCAAGGTTATGCAAAAATGTCAAAAAAGGTATTCAAGATGCCGATTGTTGTGCATTGTTTAATTAAAAGAAGTAACAATAAACTAAAGTATATAATTGTTTATTATTATTTAAAGTTAGGTAATGTTTAATTTTTCTTTTATCTGTTTCAGTTTTCGGTGAAAATTGATTATACTTTTTATTTATTTGTCTAACATTGAGGCGAGGAACGAAAATGGAGGAAATTGTAAAATTAATTAATGAGTGTAACAATATTCGTTATCCATCGTACAGAACTGCCCAAAAATTGATCATTTTACAACGCGAATTAAATAGTATGTAATTATTTTTGCCTATATTTTATGTTTAAACATGATTATATATAGTTTTTTTATTTAAAATAAGGAAGTGACTATTCGCACTCCCGTTTCCGTGTACACGGAAAAGGATTTTATATATAAATATATATTTTATATAGAAATTTAAAATTTATATTTTATATAAAAATATAAAAATCCGTGTACACGGAAATGGATTTTATATATTAATATATATTTTATATAGAAATATAAAATGTATATTTTATGTAGAAATATAAAAATCCGTGTACACGGAAATGGATTTTATATATTAATATATATTTTGTATAGAAATATAAAAATCTGTGTACACGGAAATGGATTATATATATAAATATATGTTTTATATATAAATATAAAATTCATATTTTATGTAGAAATATAAAAATCCGTGTACACGGAAATGGATTATATATAAATATATGTTTTATATATAAATATAAAATTTATATTTTATGTAGAAATATAAAAATCCGTGTACACGGAAATGGATTATATAAATAAATATATATTTTATATAAAAATAAAAAACCCGAGTACACGGAAATGGGAGTGCGAATAGTCACTTCCTTAAAATAATGCTTATTGTTTTTTACTTTTTTATGATAAAAATGATGAAATTATTTCAATGTAATTTCTCAAATGTTTATAAACATTTTGTAAGATGTTTTAATAAATATTTTATTACATAAATTGTTTTCATTTGAATTGCAAACAATTTGCATTTTTCGCAATCAAAAATGTGTAGCATGAATTACATTTTTTAAAATTACAATTAATGAAACAATATAAAATTTAATATTAAGTTATTTAATATATTTATTAGAATCGTTTGCAATTAATTTATTAATGCTTTTAAACTTTTCAGTGCAATGCATTCAGTTAGAATTAGTAGCTGGTGTATTCGAGTGTCACAGATTGTCAGTGACAGAAAATTCACTAATTTTAGATATTTATGAAGTAGAAGACGTACTGTCCGACATATATTTTGCTGCTAGAAAGGATGCCAAAGTGAACTTCAGTGTTAGTCAGGCTACAAAACTGGGTGTTAATTATGTTTGTAAACTATTTAACATGTTAGTATTTAATTTTTCTTTTACCTAGTATATTATGCGCCTGTCAAGGCATTATTAACTTTTATATGAAACCTTAGAATTCAGTCAAATAATAAATATATTTGTTTCAGACAAACTAGGGACAAT
Organism: Trissoscelio sp. ZL-2020; assembly: GCA_022816885.1. Lineage (NCBI taxonomy): Eukaryota > Metazoa > Arthropoda > Insecta > Hymenoptera > Scelionidae > Trissoscelio > Trissoscelio sp. ZL-2020. The sequence goes on from JABFQK010000146.1 coordinate 9,444, forward strand.
ATTCCAGTGATTTCTTTGAAAATAGCTCTGGTCCTGATATGCTGTGGTAAATTAGAAGACAAGTACGGTTACTTGTACCATGAATTAGCAGACCATAATGCCTGTTTGTCAAGAACTGCCCTACATATGTTATTAGTCAATATATCTAAAGTCATTGAATTAATAGGAGAAAGTGTATCTTATGGGAATCATCTCATCCAGTCAAGTATAGAAGACTGTTTTAAAGAAGTAAGAGAATCTCATCTTCAATGCAAATTAATGTAATATTAAGGGGAGATTCTCCTTCAAAATGGTCAAAAAATCGATGTTTTTTTTGCACTTTTTGAAAGTTATATGTACCTAGAATGTTCAGGTGAAAGGATTTTTTTATCCGCGCATTACAAAAGTTAATACAGCTCATTATATATTATATTCATTTTACATTATATTCAGTTTTTTTAAATGAAACAAATTTCGGTAAGTTGAAGTATCAGATAGTATTTAACTCATTCAGGCATAAACGTCGCGGACCGTCGCGGCCGTGAGGGACCGCGACGCGCAAGATGCGATGTGTCACGTGTCAGCGATAACCAATAAGCGCTTCGCGCCGTGCGCGTACTCAGTGTCACAAGTGGTCGCAGCTTACTACTGCACTGCCGCGCAGCTACATTTTAAATTCCCGCGCGTTGACTGGGACACGCCCTCAAAGTGGTGGGAGAACGAGATATGCCTGAATGAGTTAAGGTTATAATCATTAATATATCGTAGATGGTACATATCCTCCCCCCCCCCTCACCCCCATACGTTCGTTATCTTTTGTAGTCTTCCTATTATAACCGTTAAAAACAGAAAATCATAATTAATCTTCTTTATACATTTGAGATTTCTAACGAACGGAACAACAAATTTCCCATTTATATACGTGATAATTCAAGACAATAAAGAATTTTATGGCATTGTAAACTAAGTTTTGCATTTAACCTTCTTTTCCCCCCGATTTTTTTGATCGTTTAATTAACACTGATTTATAGATTTCGTTGACGAAATGCGACACATTGGGAGAAAGTTCCGCGAACGTAAAGCCGTTACAACAAAAGTTAACGACTTGCCACAGTCACTTTCGTATGGTGCGGTGTTACAAACTACACCGTATGTGTAGCATTACGTGGACGTTACGTTGGAAGAAAAACGTTTTATGAATATCATATTACTTTTCGTATTTTTTTTATTTTTTAATGTTTTGAGGATAATTGTAAACTTTCAAATGACCTTTTAAGGAATGTGTTCGTTTCTTTAAATAACTGTTGTTATTTTCCATTTAAAAACCTAAAATACAGTTTTTTTTAATTTGAAATACGAATTATTGTATAAGGTGCTATGAGAAATTATAATTTAAATATGTTCGTTATTTCTAACATTTTTTAAATATTTGTGTTTATAAATTTCTACTTTACCGACAGTAGATCAAATTATATTTCTTAAAATTTTAAATATAACAAATGAAGAAAAATATCTATATATTTTTTTATAATATATATATATTGTTTTGATTTTTTCCGGTTATGTTTATATATTTTAACTTTATAATTTTATTTCTATCTAATAGATGGCGTTATATTTTAGTTCATATATCTAACTAGTAATTGTCAGCCGAGCAAGCATTATCAGCAAAAAATTGAAAGAACTTTGTTTATTGTGCTGAATAATTTCGATTAAATTGTTAAATATCATTTTAATTAAAAAAATGAATACAGTTCAAGGACCGATGACAATGGAAGGCAACATGCCCTGGAATGCCGAGCATACTACTGGAGTAAGATTTTTCTTGTAATTATTTTGTACGAATTTAATGTAAAGGTTAGGATGACAGTGCAAACTGTAATTTTGTTACAATTATACAATAAAAACGTTAAATATATAAATATATAATTTAAAAAAATTACATATAAATAGTTTTTGATAAAAATAGAAAAATTAAATTTGTAAACCAAGTTTAGTTGAATTTTACTAAATTAATTTTTGTTTGTTTTATTTACAATACAATATATAAAAATGTTTGAATACAAAAATAATACATTTTAAATTCATTTTCAGACGACCATTATGGCTTGTGAATTTGATGGTGGTGTTGTCATTGGAGCAGATTCGAGAACTTCAACGGGGTATACTTTTTAAATTTTGAAATTTATATAATAAGCAGTTTTATTTCAGTATTGATATTGATTATTTAATTGTTTAAATTAATTATAATGATAATTGTCAAATTCTACCATATTTTATTGAATATTATTCAACATTTGCTTGAAAAATGTTAGAAAGTACTAATTATGTTTATGTTTTTGCAGCTTATACATCGCAAATCGTTTCAGCGACAAACTAACAAAATTAACTGATTATATTTATTGTTGCCGTTCTGGATCATCATCTGATACTCAAGCAATTTCTGACATTGTCACATATCATTTAAATTTCCACAAGTAAGAATCATTTTGTAATATAAATAAACTTAAATATCAATCATTCAACCAATAAAAGCGTTTAAAATATTTTTATTCTCTATATATTTATAAAGTCACATTATTTCGAAAATACTAAGACAAAAAAAGATTTTTTAAGTAAATTATTTAAACTAAACTAATTAATTTAATTTTTATTAGAATGGAGCTTGGAGAGGAACCTCTAGTGGAAACCGCAGCAAATTTAGTGAAAGAACTATGTTTCACTTACCGCGATTCCCTACTAGCTGGTATGATTGTTGCTGGTTGGGATTCTAAAAAGGGTGGACAAATTTACTGCATTCCTATTGGTGGGATGTGTGTTAAACAGAAAGTCGCCTTAGGTGGCTCTGGTTCTACTTTTATTTATGGTTATGTAGATGGTCATTTCAAGCCTAATTTGAACCGTGAAGAGTGCGTCAATTTTGTAAAACAGAGTAAGTCATATACAATCTCAGTATACATATTTTATATTTAAATATGGTTGACAAAAATGACTTTTATCCAACAAGAATATAATTATAAAATTATAAAATTAACACAAATTTTGATGAAAACTAAACCACACAAATATATATACACATTCCAAGTTGATTTAGAAATTATTAATTCATAATATTTAGTTACATATTCATTTTATATTTTTGATTTAAACAATGGTTGAAAGTATGTCAATCTTAATAGAAATGATATATGTATATAAATTGAATGTTATTATTTAATTTTAGGTATTGCACTTGCCATGACACGTGATGGTTCCAGCGGAGGTATCATTCGTTACGGTGTGATCACAAGTAAGGGAATTGATAGAGGAACTGTACTCAACGATGAATTGCCGAAATTTTACGAGGGCTAGGTTAAAATTGTATTTTCGCATTTGCACATTTCATAATTAAAATAAAATTAAATAATTTTGAAGGATACTAAGAGACTTATCATTTAGCTCCTTCTAAATGGTTAGAAACATTTAAACTTTTTATTATTATGTACAACACATAATCTAAATTCGCAATGAAAAAGTACCATACTAATGTTTTAAGGGGTTAGTCCGGTTTGAAATTTCGAAAAATCAATTTTTTTCTTTTTGGCTTAAAATGATCCTTGGGGTGTCTACTTTATGTAGTGTTTCTCCCAAATTCGCCGGAAACTTCGTTATAAAGTTACAAGCCAATGATGAAC
>JABFQK010000147.1:952-13085 GCA_022816885.1 Trissoscelio sp. ZL-2020
TTTTCGATGGTCAATGTCCGAAAGAGTGAATGTTTTTATAGCTAGCGGTTAATTTACAAAATAATACATTCCAATCTAAACTTTCACTCATTTGCACATATTCAAATGCGGTCGAATCCTGTGTTGAGCATTTTCGGCTTTTGCGATTTGATTAATGATCTTAGATGGTCTACAGTCATAATACTGCCGGAAAACACTTGCTATGTCGAAATTGTAGGTCAACGTTTTTTCGATGGTCAATGTCCGAAAGAGTGAATGTTTTTATAGCTAGCGGTTAATTTACAAAATAACACATTCCAATCTAAACTTTCACTCATTTACACATATTCAAATGCGGTCGAATCCTGTGTTGAACATTTTCGGCTTTTTCCGCTGGTCGGATATTTTCCGATTTGAAAGTATTCATCACAACAGATGACGATTCAACCCGGATTTTATAGAGAGAAAGCTGAGATATTTCCACCACTATGCTTGGCGCTATATAAATATGTATATACATATAATCGTAGCGCGCTATTTAAAATGTTTGCGCCTGCGGTCCGAGACTCAGTACTTTCACATATGTATACGTGAACGGTTAATTCATTATATCTCACTTCAATATCAATCTCAAAAATGGTTGATATTAGAAGTATTGTTTCAAAAATCGAAAAAAATTTAATAAGGGTATCGCGAACATTAGACGAGGATGCAACGCCAGACCAGTTTCGGTTATTTATTGACGAATGTGATCGCGATATGAAAAAAATACGTGCCATAATCAAGGCTTCCGACGCTCCAATTGGCATTAAAAATCATATTGAATCAATAATAGTTCGAATTAATGCGTTGAAAGTAAATGTAGAATGTCGATTGTTTGCAGCGGAGGGTCGCGGACGACGTGGTGATATAGCGTTTTCCGAGCTAGAGTCCATTTTTCGAAATCGAATTAGAACCGGTCTCGTAGTGAATATGAAATTCCGCGACCCTATTAAATTTATGGACATGGCAAAAGACAGTGTTATTACATTTTTGCGCGATGTAATTAAAGAACATAAGTGCGTGAAAAGTGGTACGATTTTCAGTGGGAGGTTTGGTCGCGATGAAAAAACTGAGGATAAAATTTTTCCTGTGAAGTATGAGGAATTATGTGCAACTTCGGACTTGAATGCGTGGTTTGAGGATAATGTTAAGGGTCAAACTCTTGCCAATATTGAAGATTTCGAGGGGCAAGAATCGGGCTGGGTGCTTCTTGAAATTAGCAACTTGCAAATTAATGTTTGCAAATATAATCCACTTCGCGCGGGCAGTTGGATCGATTTGCCACAATGGATTAAGGATAAAAAGGCTGTTATAAATGTGAAAAGTGACGGAGACGACTGTTTTGCTGTTGCAATAATGTCAGCACTCTTTCCCGCAGATGGAATACGCAAAAATAAATGTCGTCTTGATTCATATCCTCACTATAGCGGACATTTAAATTTCAAGGGTATCGAGTTTCCTGTGGCGCTGAAAGACTTGCCCAAGTTCGAGCGCCAAAATGATGTGTCAGTGAATGTATTTATGATCGACGCAGGTGAAAGCGTTGCGCCGATTCATCTAACGACAAATGAAAAGCCGCAACACGTAAATCTGCTTCTTGTGACAGAATCTGAAACTGAAACGACACATTCTTCATCGTTCGAGATGGATGAGGCTGATAGTGACGTCAACAGCCATTACTGCTGGATAAAAAATCTTAGTCGACTGGTATCAATGCAATGTAGTAAAAAGAAAAATTTGAAATATATTTGCAATCGATGCCTTCATTATTTTCGATCTGAAGAGAAATTATGCGAACATAAATTAGACTGTTCTAAATTGAATAAGTGTAAAGTGATACTCCCCGAGCCTGGAAAAAACATTATGGAATTTAAAAACTTTTCACGCAACATCCCATTACCATTCGTAATATATTCAGATTGTGAAAGTTTATTAAAGCCAGTAGAGTGCAACACGGCGCCAAAAACTGCATACCAAGAACATCAAATATATAGTGTCGGTTATTATTTGCATTGTAATTATGATGCATCTCTTTGTCGATATCGATCGTACCGTGGGCTGGATAGTGCCGCCTGGTTTGCCAGAGAGTTAGAAAACATCTCCGCAGAAGTAAATGATGTATGTTTTTATTATTTATTATGAACTAATGCTTCATCAAACTACGTATTATAAAATTCTAACATTATTTCTATTCACAGATTCTGTCAAACCCGCTTTCAATGGAGCTAACGGCTGCCGAGGAGGAGGCGTTCCGAAATGCGACAGCATGTCATATTTGTGGACAATCTTTTAGCCCATTGGATGAGATAGTTAGAGATCACGATCATATATTACCAGCAGGTGCTGAAAGACCTGGGGTGGGGGCTTACCGTGGCGCAGCTCATCGTAAATGTAATGTGTTGTATAGAGTAAGCTTTAATATACCCGTTGTTTTACATAATCTATCAAATTACGACGCACATTTCTTAATTCGAGATGTTACTAATGGTTTCGAGGGGAATTTAAAAGTGATACCAAATAATTTAGAGAAATATATTGCAATAATAAAGTATGTGAAAGATACAAAAATCCGATTTAGCTTTATAGATTCTTTTCGCTTTTTAAGCTGCTCCCTCGAAAAGTTAGCCGCATATTTATCTAACGATCAAAAAGTAATTTTAAAATCACACTTTTCGAATGAAAAAGAATTTAATTTATTAATTAGAAAAGGCGTTTTCCCGTACGATTATATTAATGAAATGGGTGTCTTAGATGAGACAAATTTACCCTCGCGCGACAAATTTTATAATCAATTAAATGATTCTAATGTTAGCGACAGTGATTATGAACATGCTAAAAATGTATGGAATGAATTTAAATGTAAAAATATAGGCGAATACTCAGACCTTTATTTAAAAACAGATGTACTGCTTCTTGCGGATATTTTTGAAAATTTTCGCAAAACATTATTAAAATCGCACAGCCTGGACGTTTTGCATTACTTAACTATATCTAGCTATAGCTTTGATTGTATGTTAAAATATACAGAGATAAAATTAGAGCTGCTTACGGACATTGAGAAAGTACTCTTCATAGAGCGAGGTATTCGCGGCGGTTTAAGTCAATGTTCGGGTCGTTATGCGCGTGCAAATAACAAATATATGGGTTCTGACTATATACAAGATAAACCAGATAATTATCTAGTATATTGGGATGCAAATAATCTGTACGCGTATAGTCAATGTCAACCTCTTCCTCATGCAAATTTTGAATGGGTTGAAAATTGCGAAAATTTCAACGTGAAAGATATATCTGAAAATTCAGAAACTGGTTTTATTCTTGAAGTAGACTTGACTTATCCACACGAAATTCATGATAAACAAAAAGATTTTCCAATGTGTTCAGAAAAAGCAATCCCACCAGGATCAAAACATCCAAAACTTCTTGCAACATTGAACGATAAAACTCGCTACGTTATTCATTATCGAAATTTACAGCAAGCGCTCGAACACGGTCTGCGCCTGACAAAAATTCATCGTATATTAAAATTTAAACAATCACGTTGGTTAATGCCATATATTAATTTAAATACTGATTTGCGCAAACAGGCTACTAATGAATTTGAAAAAAATCTGTATAAGCTGATGAACAACAGTATCTATGGTAAGACCCTTGAAGACCTCAGAAAGAGACGTACTGTGTATATTAAAAAACAATGGCATGGTCAGCATGGCGTTGAAGCATTAATATCTAAACCGAACTTTTGTAAATATGTAATTTTTGAGGAAGATTTAGTAGCCGTTGAAATGAAAAAAGTCAGTATAACATTAGATAAACCGATTTATATCGGCATGTGTATTTTAGATCTATCTAAAACATTAATGTATGACTTTCATTATAATTATATTTTACCAACATTTAAGCAGAATGTTTGTTTACTGTACTCTGACACTGACAGCTTTATTTATTGTATAAACAATATGAATGTTTATGAGTATATTAAAAGAGATTCTGATATGTTTGATACGAGTGACTATCCTGAAAATAACGTGTATAACATAGAACGCAAGAATAAAAAGGTTTTAGGCTTAATGAAAGATGAATGCTGCGGGAAAATTATGACGGAGTTTGTAGGCTTAAGATCTAAAATGTATTCATTTCGTGTGCAAGGTGAGAGTGAAAAAAAGAAGGCTAAAGGTGTAAAAACCGGCGTAGTTAATAAAACAATTAACTTTGATGATTATATAACGTGTTTAAAGAATGAATGTGAGATGAAACGCACTCAAAGATGCATTCGATCAAAACTGCATAATGTTTATACTATATGTGAGGAAAAAATTGCATTAAGTCCATATGATGATAAGAGATTTATAATACGAAATTCGACTGAAACATTGCCGTGGGGGCATAAGGACATATTGACTTATGAATAAACTTGTATATTTATATAATTGTATACACACCTTTATTTCTAACCCCCTCCTCAGCATCCTTAACATATAAATGAAGATACTCAACAAAAAAAATCATTATTATTATTATTATAAACATGACACTTGTTATTGCTATCTTTTGTGAATGGATACAAAATAATTTTTCTAAAAAAGATTTAGTTAAAATTAAGAAAAAGAAAGTTATACATAAAGCGAGAAAAGATGCCTGTAATGATTTATTATCAGATATAATAAAAGTAAATTCGCATTATTATTGTAAATCTAACTCTATGATTGCGGCTCCATATTCGGAGAGTTATGTAAAAGATATTTATTCTGAATACATACTTCAATGCACATTATATGATAAATGCTTAAATTTTGAGAATATATGTAAGGATATGATTGATTTATATAATAAATTAGAAATATTGTATAATTACGTATGAATTTAAATTCAAATTTAGAAAGTCTTATGTTGAGAAAAAGCGTGTATTATTAATTATTTAAAAAAGAAATTTAATCTAAAGACATATTTCAATATAATATATTTTTTGTTTGGTAATACATATTAGGAAATGATTGACCTACATAATAATCTAAAAAATAATTTATAATGAGATATTCATTTCAATTTTATAAAGTTCTTTGTTGATAAATAGCGTGCATCATTAATCATTTAGAAAGATATGTAATCTAAATACATAGGTCATTGTACTTTATATAACACATGCTACGTTTTCGAAAATACGTATAAGGAAATGATTGACCTAGTAATTTTGAAATTTAGAAAGTCCTATGTTAAGCAATTATATGTATCATTAATCATTTAAAAGATATTCATTATGAAATAGATAGCTTAATGTATTTTATATAATGCATGCAGTGATTTTCTTTTTTGATTTATAAATATATATTTAACTTTTAGAAAGTCATATGTTTGAGAAATGACATATATCATTAGTAATTTAAAATAATGTATAATATCATATGAATTTAAATTTAGAAAATTGAGAAATAATATACATAATTAATCATTTTGATTTAGAAAGTTCTATGTTGAAAAAAATGTATGCGTTATATAGATTTAGAAATAATTTAGGTTAAACTTAGTGGGGATATGATATTATATAAATCGGATGTGCTTACTATCCCAAGTCACTCTGTAATGAACCACGATTTGTACGTTCAAAGTAAAATACTAAGTGTTCGTTTACAAAAATTAGAACGAGATATACAGGAGTTGAAACGAGCGATCAAGTTCAAAGAACATTTAAATAGTTTGACCTATACGTTGGAGAAAATAAAGATCTCAGGATGAATGTAAGTACTGAACAATGCATTATTTGCATATATCCTATACAAATTTTATCCAAGCCTAATACATGTAATCATAATTTTTGTTTTCAATGCTTATATATTTGGTCTTTTGAAAGTACAACTTGTCCATTATGTAAAAAAATATTTTCTTCAATTATTACAAATATTAAACAAGAAGATGAGCCGATGGATATTGATTAATTTATTTCTTTAATTATGTTTCAGTTTGCCGATTTGAATAAGCAGATTAATTTTCACGACTTTCCACCCACAAAAAAAATTACGGAACTGGTGTTAGAGCAACGATATGGCGTTACATCAATTAAATCTGTCAAGACTAGATTTGGACAGCGCATCGTCGTCACCTTGAAAGGAAATGACACAAACAACTTTACAGTGTTCCTACCTGCAAGAGTTCACAAGGCCTTTGAAAAAGATGGAGACTTGATGACCCGTATGCGCGCTATTGTTGACGAAGGAAAATTGTATATTATTTATAAAGGCGGTGCATATAATAATGTCGAATTTTGTGTAGAGTGAGGGGGTGAGTGATAAATAAATATACATTAAATGTATGAAATGTGTTGCTTATCATTTGATTTCCTCTAGGTTAAATTAATTATACAATTTTTTCAATATAATTTCTTTATTAAATATTTGTTTTTCAATACAATTTTTCAATATAATTTCTTTATTAAACATTTGTTTTTCAATACAATTTTTTCATTTTGTAATAGTATTCTTATCTATCCAACTATTAAAACTATTATCAAATCCTAACCATTTAACAAACGATTTATTTCCTCGTGATTTTAATACTTTTTCAACTAAATAAACATCAGGATGATTAGTTTTTAATAATTCTTGAATATAAAATCCACCTTTAATTGGATTATTTTGATAGTCTTTTAATAAATATGTTATTGGTTTAGTTTTATTTATATGATAGACTGTAAATATTTCTGTCGTCCAGTTTGGTAAGTAACCTTTTTCAAAGATATGCTTATGTTTACTTATACGAACTTTATCGCCAATTTTTAATTTTTTCTTTTGTTTAACATTTAAATTGTTCATATAATTTTTATAAACACGATTATATAATTGTTTTGCATTTTGTCGATTAACATCTTTTGGTCTCATGTTTATTGTGCGATGTACAGAATTATTATATGTTGTAATTAAATCTTGTAAAATATCAATCCACTTGAAACTTCCTCTTAAATTAAATTTTTTCCACATATTATTCATTAATGTACGATTAAAACGCTCACATATGGATGCTTTTAAATTACTATAAGTAGAATACATATTTATATTATATTTCTTCATTAAAGTCTTAAATTTTGCATTGTAAAACTCTTTCCCACGGTCGACATGTAAATTGGACGGCGCACGACCGCTCGCTAGAATAGAAGCCATCGCTGCTGTCACATCAGCTCCACTCTTACTTTTAACCGGAATAGCCCAGGCGAATTTCGAAAATACATCGATTGTGGTTAAAATATACTTGAAACCATTATTTTCATCCGCATGAGGGATTAACTCAATTAAATCTGCCTGAAATGTCTCGTTCAAATCTCTAATATCATATTTTCTACGTAAAAATGTTCGACGCGCGGGCTTATGTATTTCGTTCACTACAGCCTCCATATTAATAATGAGTGTTATGTATTAATAAACGTTTATTTATTCATTTATAAACTTCGTTTTATATTTTCAATATCAGTTTTTATCTTTTCATATCTATTTTTATAATCTCCGAGATCTGAGTATGTTAATTGTTTGCGTTGAATATTATCCACATCAATTCGCAATTTTTCATATTTACTTTTATAATTTCCGAGGTCTGAATAAGTTAATTGTTTACGTTTAACATTGTCAATATCAGTCTGCAATGATTCTAATTTTTTCAAATTAATTCCATTTTCTAATTTTGTTTGTCTACTTTCAATATCATTCAATTTTTTATTTAATTCTGAATATTTATTTTCAATGCCTGATTTTATTTCCTGAATATTATTATTTATTTGAACTCTCCAGTTTAATTCACCATTTTCTAATTTTGTTTGTTTATTTTTAAGATCACTCAATTTTTTATTTAATTCTGAATATTTATTTTCAATGACTGATTTTATTTCCTGAATATTATTATTTATTTGAACTCTCCAGTTTAATTCGACTCGTTCAAGAGAACTAGTTATATATTTCTGCATAATATGTAATGATACAGCATCGTTTTTCTCATGACAATCACCGATATTTGAGAGCCGTTTCAAATTCATATCATATTGACCATCAGCTGTTAATTTGAAACCTAAGCCTGATGGTCCTCTCACAAAGCCAACGTCGCCACTTTTTAAATAACGTCCAAACACATCAACACTCATTTTACAAATGATGAATTATATTGATGTATCTAATATATAACACCAAATTCACGTAACTCTTCAATTATGGACAATATTTCGTTAGAGTGATTTTTATTGCCTGCATTTTGAGATGCTATTAATAATCGTAACCTTTCACAAATTTCATTAACGTCATTATAATATATATAATTAATTTTATTTTTATTATATATCATATGCTTTGGTAAACCATTTCCATATTTATAATTAATGAGTTTAGCAATTATATTTTTAAATTTCACATCACTACTGCGAATTTCACCATCAACGGTATAATATTTTCGATGTGCGTTTGTTGTTAAAATAATATTTTTATAATTATCATAATCATCTTGTGTTACATAATCTTGATCAGGTGATTTTTTAAATAATAATTCAAGCAGGCCTTCTGTTATTTGATATGATTTACCATCGATTTCAATGTATTTTTTCATTATATTAACAGTTTTATTTCCAATCATTAATCCAGTGTTGAGATTTCGAATACCAAACACAGTATCATAGCTTTTATGTTTATTTTTTAGATTGTTTAAATACTTATCAATAATATTATCATTATCATCTTTTACAGAGAAATTATTAACTTCATCATCACCGCTCATGATACTTTCAAAAGAATCATTTCTATATGGTTTCGAATCGCTAATGGCGCTTTTAAATGTAACATTTTTATAATCATCAACATATTCATCGTCATCATCATCAACATCATTATTTTTTATTTCATGTTTTACTTCATCATTTTGCGATATCAACTTTTCTAATGGCATTATAACAGGTTTCAAAATTTCATTTGCAGACATTTCAGTTGTTAACTTATTTGCCTTATAAAGTTTATACTTTTGTCGAATTAAATCACTTAATTTAGCAATACGTTGTAAACGTTCCTTTTCATTTTTTAAATTATCCATGTTAATGTATGCGTAGTATATTTACGACTGTTGTATTTTAACATTAATCAGCTATATTTATGAAACAATCAAAACCTTTTCTATATCGTCCATTATTCAGCTCACTATCTTTATCTATTACAATAAAGCCATAACTAACATTCCAGCAGCATGAACATAATTGTTTAAATTGTTCAAACGTCATATCTGTATTTACATGATCATTATAAACATGTCTGAGGTTCATTTCATCCTGTTTAAATAAAATTATAAGATTCGCATTATCGCGAATTAGGTGCTTGGATATACGCGCATATGTCTGACTCAATATGAAACAATCAATATCTCGATGACGTGACATGCAAAAATACATCTTAATGGGACTTTGCGGTCCGCAAATAACGTCGTCAAATATCATAATCGAATTAGTTTTTGCTATGTCGGGCGTGCAAACTTCTTCATGACTACTAAACGGGAAATATTCAATATCATCTATAGAAGATAATATATCAAATAAAAGTTTATATTTAGGCTGTTCTAACGTTTTTGAATATACATAAATATTTTCAAATCTAAGACCATTAGGGTTCAACAATAAAGATAGAATGAGGTTAGTTTTCCCGCAATTACTAGCTCCGCTAATAATGCCGCGAATACTTTTAGGTAATAAGTTGCCATGTTTTCTTCCATCATTATTCGATTGTGGGAGAAATGTGTCGAAATTTGATACGGGTAACGTTATATGTTGTTGTTCGAATCGCATATTGATTATAACTAAAGTAAAAAGTTTAAATAGAAGATATTTTATACTTTCTCTCATTAATGTTTGAGCGCTTGTTAAGATAACATATAATAAGGAGGTGGTATTCTAAATAAGATATAATATAAATCATTAAAGCGAAAACAAAAATGGGTTTGTCGCTTACTAAAAATAAAAGGAAACCCAACATAAAGAAAAATAAGCGTATTAAAAAGAAAATTGCATTACGAAAAATTGTTAATGCAGCTAAATTATCGATGCATTCAAACAATAATCCTATAAAAGGGGCTTTAGATTCGGCACGAATGGCCGTAAAGCTTGCGGGGGGTCGACAAAATATACGTCTCCCAAGAATTCTACCTGTCCCTGTAAAAGTAGGCGGGGCTTTACCATTTCTAATCCCTCTGTTCGCCGCTTTAAGCAGTCTGGGTGCGTTGAGTGGAGGGGCAGCATCTATTGTGAAAGCAATAAAAAGCGCAAATGCCGCTAAACAACAATTGGCTGAGAGTAAAAGACATAATCAGACAATGGAGGCAATTGCGATAGGAAAAGGTTTAATTATAGGTCCGCGTAAAAATGGACTCGGATTGATTTTAAAGCCTTATCCAAAAAACTAAATATTAAGCTACCACAAAGAGCTCTAAGTAATAATGATTTATTAAAATATATAAAAAAATTGAAAATACCATACTTCAGAGGAATTTTCATGGTCGACGCATTACCTGAAGATGGTCCTTGGAAACGTGAATATGCAATTATTAATCTAGATGTACAGGCAAATTCTGGAACGCATTGGGTCGCGTATAAAAAAATTAATAATAATGTTATTTATTTTGATAGTTTCGGTAATTTAAGACCACCATCAGAGCTCGTAAAATATTTCGGAAGTGGTAGCAATATTAAATATAATTATGAAAGATATCAGAATTATGATACATTTAATTGTGGTCATTTATGTTTAAAGTTTCTATATAATAAGGATGATGTTTGATTTTGTATTATTATTATTATGGATTCCTTCACGTTAACACTGAATAGCAATACCTCGGTGCTTAATGCAGATTATTATCCTCCAATTGAATTATCACCAAATAAAAAATATGCTTTGAGTCTTATAGATTTTTTATCATATAATTCTATACCAAATATTGATATTGGTAATAATAAATTATATATTGATGATAAAGTAATAACAATACCAACTGGAAGTTATGAGATTGAGGATATTGAGAAATATTTGCAAAGTTTAGGGATTTTAATAAAAATTCAGCCAAATAACAGTACATTGAAATGTAGCATTTTATGTGATAAAACTATAAATTTCAAGCCGGAAGATTCAATCGGGAAATTATTAGGTTTTAATTCGAATACTTTAGAGCCAAATATAATACATATCTCAGACTTACCTGTATCAATAATGAAAATTAATTCCATACGTGTTGAGTGCAGTATTACTGAGGGTGCTTTTATTAATTCACAAAGAGGGCGTTCAATTCACGAATTTTTCCCAAATTCAGCCGCAGGATTTAAACTAATTGAAAAGCCTACTAATCTTATTTATCTTCCGATCTCTGTACGATCAATAGATCGAATACAGCTTCGAGTGACCGATCAGAACGGTGATTTAATAAATTTTAGAGGCGAGATAATTACAATAAGAGTACATATAAAATCATTATAAATATGGGTATTGTTTATAATTCAAAAATCGGTAAAAGCTATAAAAAGCAATTACCACAAGAAATTCCTGTCAGTCGTTTTAAATCATCTGTGGCATTAACTCCGCAAAACAAACAATTTTTAAAGAAATTAGGTCTGCGACTTAAGCCATGAGTGACATTTTAGATGTACAAGCGCCAATCATTTTTGATAATGCGATTTCGAGCTATGAAATACATAGTCATAAGCCATATAATCTCACAAATTACAATTTTGCAGACGAGATCCGAATTGTTATTCAACAGCAAGATCAATTTATATTGCCTAGTAAAAGCACGCTAAATATTTGCGGTCGTTTATTGAAAAATGATGATACAAATGTTCAACGTACAAAATTAGTTAATAATGCGATATGTCATTTATTTAGAGAAATACGTTATGAAATGAATAATATGGAAATCGATCATGTTAAGAACGTTGGTTTATCTTCTCTTTTAAAAAATATGGTTTCATGCACACCTGGTCAGGTCAACTCACTTGAAAATTCAAATTGGAATGGCATAGAGGAAACGAATTCTTTAACAGATGCAAATGGCTATTTCAATGTGTCAATACCGCTAAAATTTATTCTGGGTTTCGCTGAAGACTATAATCGAATTGTTG
>JABFQK010000148.1:0-13075 GCA_022816885.1 Trissoscelio sp. ZL-2020
AACATTAAAAAAGACAAACTAATTTAAAAAAAATCTTTTTTTATTTAACGTTTAAATTACTAATCAGCCAGTGCGAGTATCAGTAATTGTCACTTGGGGGAGCGCTCATGATTCTTTCTCATAGGGAATCGATTATTTTAGGTATTTATATAAGAATGTGAATTTTTATACTTTGCTACATTCAATATTGTAGTAGTCTTTCATGTAGCCATGATACATGCCATTATTCATAGTTTTTAATTTATGTGTATTATTTAAAATCTGTTTGAAAAAGCTGGACTACTGAGGATAAGGAGGTGTAAATAATGCGTCTATGTTACACTTGTATTCAAATAAAAGTACTCAAAATTGAAAATACTTCGTTTATCAAATCTTCCATGTATGTTGTGGAAATATCTGTAACGAAAATTAATTTTGCTTCTTACAATAATTTGTTAACAGTTTTTGATGGGAAATTCTATTTTTAAAATCATATTTTTATCACATAATTGAATATATTATTATTCTATTCAGCAGTAATAATCACAATGTTAAAAACTGAACATACATTTAAGATTTAACTTAAGATTATAGTAAAGGACCTTATATTTAGGGTGTCAGTTGAAAAAATATAAAATTTATTGAATTAATATTACATTTATATATAATTTCATCACTACAAGTGATTTTTGTAATTTATATTCCAAATTTTAATATTAATTGTTATAAATGATTGAATAATTTTTTAGATTTTCTTATTTTTAAGTATAAACTAAAAATATAATAATTTATTTAAATTTAACTTGTTTTTTTGAAGAAAAAGTAATTTTCTAATTTCTGTTTTCCAGATTAAATTAATGTTGGTTTATGTTTTTAATGAATATAGTAACACTATTATAAACCTTTTATCTTCATTATTACGTTAAATATAAAATTTACCCCTGTTTCAACAAAAAATTATAATATTTTTTGGTATTATATTGTTTCAGGTTATCGAAAGAGTTTGTATAAAACAAAATTGTTTAATTTATAACATGCAAATTTATATAAAAAATTAATATCTTAATGTCTTATTTAATTAACTTTTTTTATAAAAGTTGCAAAGTGCACTGTAATCAATAAATCAATTTAATACAAATTTTATAAGATTTATTAAACAAAGAACTTTATATTCAACAAAATGAAATATGCCTCGATACTCAAGATACAAATTCTTGCGAGTGCACGACAAAGCACATTTTTCATCCAACTTTTCATTAAACTACATTTCCATTTTGCCTCTCCTTTCGTGCGCGCGAGGAACAATTCGCGATCCTTCTAGACATTTTTTGTGCGCTCTACTCTCGCACCCCACAGCGACGCGCGACTTCAAAGTGATGCAGAGTGACGTCCTCCGCGAAGTACCTGTCGCAGGTGTCTTGCCAACTGAATAAGTAGCGCGTTCACACGGAGCTAACATCAAGGGCGACTTTCCTCTCGCATAAACTTCCTTTCTATGCGTCTCGTGGGCCCGAATCACAAGTGTCGCGTCCAATTCGGCCGACACGACCTAAAAATCCACTAATAAAAAATGCCTACATTCGGTTTTATGCAAACAATGAACCCTTTCACTCCTCGTGTCGTTCTAGTTTGTTTATGACATTTTATAGAAAAGGAAATTAGAACGTGAGTTCAAAGGATTTTTGTCTTTGAAATTCGTAGTTTTTAATTAGGAACTCTTTTTTGAAAAACAAACTTTATGTCGGGGAAACAAAAGTTTTGTATGATAAAAGTTTTGAATAAAAAGTGAAAAATTCATAAACTATAATATTCCTCCATTTATAAACAAAAATTTACGGTCTTGAATGCGATTTACAGATTAAACGAACAATTTCCAATAGAAATAGTGCCTTAAACATTTTATTACATACTTTGAAATAAACTAATCAAATTATACAAAATTTTACTCTAATAAATACATTTATAACCTTGCGGGCATTCCACGCATAGACAATTTCATCCTTAAATTAACTAGGGACCATATTGCCGCTACAAGCAAAGTACCAAACAGCGTTATCAATGATCTGTATAAATTAGATAAAAAATACGTGGAATCGACGATGGCCTCTGGGTATGTCCCGCCTGAGTCCTTCCCTTATCTGGACAGATATGGCTACATCTCCAGGCGCGAGGATGGGTGTCCGATCATGTATCATGTCCATAGACATGCGTTAAGTAAGGCGCCTATCAACGTGGCCATAATGCAGGAGGCCGAGTTACAGAGATTGATGAGATTCTCAACGGCAATGCCAGATAGGGACGGAAAGGACTCATTTGAAGCCATGGCCGAGCGATACTGGTGGCTCGGATCAGACGAGAAATTCGACGAAAATCTCATTGTAAATAATACGAATTAATATTGTTCCTCATCGGCTTAAGCCATAATTGTGAAAATGCGTAAATTGTATGTTGTGTGAAGTATGATGTATGAATGCCTTGTAAATATGTATATAATACCATGTTATAGTTCGACTAGTTTTTTTTGTCACACACTTTTCTAGTCATATCTTAGGACAAACAGGAGAAGCATCCATTAGCTTCATAAATAGTTGTAGAAACAGAATAGAATTCAGCAATAGGAATAAGGAATTATTATAGTGAAGCTGCGAGATACGCCTGCGTGCGACATTCAGCTTTTAAACAACAGATATTTTCGACAGTTTTCCTTGTTTTTTTAGCTGTTCCCAATATTGTAATATGGATATAATTTGATAAATAAAAACTTACTTATTAATAATAGTATTGTTATCCACAGCAGTCATCAAATTTTTCGTCTTTGTCAAATAGTCACATAAACCATGCCCCATAAATTTTGCGGTTTCCTTTGGTGCTTCCTTTGCTCGCACCATTAATTTCAAAGTTATATTTCTTCCCTTAGAATTAGCTTTTTTAAGTCTGTTGCACACTTCCACAGACAATTTTTCCAAAAAACTTGTAGCATCTTGCTCGCTTTCAAACCGAATCCCATAGTTAACTTCAGCTGACACAGATTTTCTAACATGTTCTATGTTTAATTTCGAATTATCAATACCACGAGACATATTATACAGCAGCTCTCCAGTTTTTTTACCAAATTCTTTTTGTAGGTTGAAAATAGAAATTTTCTGTAGATCAGAACAATTATTTACGTTCATTTGTTTAAGTTTTGCTGCAGTAGAATATCCTACACCTGTAATAAAATTAATTATTTTAATTGGATGAAAATTACTTTATTTATTAAGGTAGGACCATCATGAAGGACCGTAAATTTGGGGTGCCAAATGAAAAAATTATCATTTAATTAAATTAATATTAAATTTGTATATATTTTCACTATTACACGTGTTTTTTAATACTATTAATTATTTTGTATATTAATTATTGCAAATAAATTAATAATATTGTTTTTTTAAAATTTGTTGCTTATGTGTATAAAATTGAAAATATAATAATTTATTTAAATTTAAAGCAGTTCTTTATTAAATTTGTGTTTATCATTTTGTTTTATGTTATATTTAAGTATTTTAACGATTAAAATCTAAATGTTAATAAAAATTGTTATTGTTTATTAATTATAATTTAATAGAATCGTCAGAATTTAATAAAATTTTATTGTCACATTCCTTACGTTGTGAGCTTCAATTTCTCCCATTTATATCAAAATTGACAATCTGCAACTCAAGATATTCAATTTCAAAATATGACCGAAATGCATGGATATTTTCAAAATTCTCCAAATTTTTTTAAAATGTTCATAATTTTCCAAATTTTCAAAATTCTCCAAATTTTTAAAACTTTCATAATTTCCCAAATTTTCAAAATTCTCCAAATTTTTAAAACTTTCATAATTTCCCAAATTTTCAAAATTTCCCAAATTTTCAAAATTTTCCAGATTTGTAAAATTTTCATAATTCTTCAATTTTTTCGAAATTTCTCCAATTTTCAAAATTTCCAAAATTGTTCAATTTTTCAAAATTTTCCAAAATTTTCCAATTTTTCAAAATTTCCCAAATTTTCAAAATTCTATAAATTTTTTAAAATTTTCAAAATTACAAATTATCTCGAAATTTTAAAAATTTCCAAAATTCTTCAATTTCTCCAATTTTTCCAACAATTTCTAAAATTTTCAAAATTCTCCAAACTTCTAAAAATTCTAAAAATTTTATATATCTATATACATAATTTTAACAGAATTTGAATTTAAATATCTCTGCTTCTAAGTAGACAATTTTAACCAATCTTTGGCAAAATATGCGCAATTACTTAAAGAATCTATATTTTCAATTTCATTAATTTCTCACGAGAACGACATTATGATGGTCCTACCTTAATTTTTCAATCGTCAGGTTCATATTCTCGTAAAAATGCCCAGAGAGATAATCAAGATGATTATATGGGACATTCCATACAATATTTACAAAAATACAAAAATAATTTTTTGTAAAATGATTCATTTTTTAAGCTTATAAATAAAATATTTTTAATTTTTATTTTGATAGTCTAAAAGTACAGGGAAAACTGCATTATAAATAGATATTACAAATTTTTTTGTACGTAGAATGAAATACAAGACAAAATAAATTAAAAAGACATGTCTGTAAAATCTCAACATTTTTGAATTTTCATAGTATCGATTAATTTTGTATTAAGAACCATTCATACTACTTTTGTGACTATGGTGTAAATATTATATGGAATGCCCCATGTATAATTTTATTTTCTAAATATATTATGTATTTAATTTTTTTTCTTAAGACATGTATTCATTATTAATTGCAGAATTAAAATAAATTTAACTATAAGCACTATAAGGAAATATTTAAATAAAAAATTCGTGTATACAAAGCTAATTTACATCAAATTTACATAAATTTTACATAAACATGGTTATCAGGGATATATATTCCCTATTATAGGTTTACAGACATTAATATTAAAAGTTATTGTAAAATGTGTAAATAATGTGAAAATGATATATGCAGACTTAACGCAGGTATACCTAGAGCTTAGAAAGACAGTTTTGGAATTCATTAGTAAAATAATACTAAGCAACAAAGTAAAAGGTAATATAGCGAAAGAAATGAAGGAACAGATGTTCGACTCACTAATACACCATTGATATAGCAGATTTATGGTAGGCAATATTCAATAATTTTGGAAAGTTCAATACCTAATAACACAGTTTGCATAAAATTTACACTAAATGTCTGCATTATGTGACCGTTTTTTGCACAAATTTTATATTAACAGTTTACGCAAAATTTGATAAAAATTAATGTAAATTTTATGCTAACAGTTAGTATTTCTCTAATTAAACATTACTTTTTAAAATAAATTAACGGAAGTGGTTGAAAATTGTTTACATTATTAATATGTGGTTACTTCCTTATTAAATTATAATTAATTTTAAATTGGAAAGTTTATTTAAAACTAAATATTCATTTACTTTAAACAAAAGTTTGTTGGATGTGTGCTTTTCCAATAGAGCTCTAAAAAGCACCTAAAAATATCTTAATTGAGGAACATTGAAATGATAAAAATAAAATAAACGAATATATGAAGCATTGAGAGAAGAATGTTTAACGATGTATCATTCACAATAGTAATTCTCTCATGCGGGTTAACGTGTATCAGCGGGTGTATGATGCTGAGTCATTGTCCGTCCCTCCCTTTAATGACGTAAACCAAGTCGTTCTCTGTTGTGCGAAAATAAACCCAAAAACAGCAATTACAAAAAAACTTGAAAAATAATTCCGTT
This sequence comes from Trissoscelio sp. ZL-2020, assembly GCA_022816885.1. Classification (NCBI taxonomy): domain Eukaryota; kingdom Metazoa; phylum Arthropoda; class Insecta; order Hymenoptera; family Scelionidae; genus Trissoscelio; species Trissoscelio sp. ZL-2020. Next base: position 5,756 of record JABFQK010000148.1, read on the forward strand.
ATAACTCTCCGTTGAAAATTCAAATACGTCGTACACAATTGCAGTGTGTATTTATAGACATAATTCCGGGAGCAGTCGCATACACGCGCAATTATTGATACACACGTTTCAATTATTTTTACCCGCGCTATTTCTCTAAAATAATTATTGGTGGTCGCTGCTGGCTTCAATCTTCTTCATTTCGGATTAAAATGAATACAATATTATCAGTTAAAAAAGAAATACAAAAAAAATTAATAAATAAGTCAAAATTAAATAAACACAAAGATTAGAAATAATAATATATAATTATAATTAATATTTTAATTTTATTTTTATTTTTATATTAAGATGTTGTTCAAAAAATTTGAATCATCTATTAATTTTCTATTTATATATACATTCATTCATAATGTTTACATATTAAATTTTTTTATTTTTATTTTTCCGATAAATTTTATTTGGCATATGAGATAATTATTATACTATATACAGAATTAAATGAAATTGTTGAAAGATTAACCAAATTTGGGTTTCGTCCTATTTTGGTTTTATTTTTCAAGAATTATTTTGTTTACATTAAGAATATCATATCAATACTACAAAAATAAATATTTTTTTATTGTCAAAAAGTGTCATACGAGCAACGAACGAGAATATCATTTAAAAACCACGGCTAAAAGCCTTATAACAGATTAACTTTTTGTTTGTTTTGAAAAAATGGTTTGTTTACATTAAAAATATATCAATTAATAATAAAACATAATTACACAGAATAATTTCAAATCAAGCATTCTAATTGGTTAATCTAAGTTTTTGATTAAACAGTCAACAACGGTTATTTGTAAAAATGTTTGGCTTCCATTCGCTTAATTTGATATTGATTTTCCGCTCTGCATAATTGATTCGCTTTTGATTGAACGTTTTGTTAAACAGAATGTATGTTTTGAATGTTTAAAAATAACGGTCATTAACAAAAGTTTTCAAATTTGTCGACAAACAAAAATCATTTGACTTTATTTTGATTTCAACATGCTTGCAAATAAAAATGAACTGAATTGTAGATGGCGCTCGAGTATTTATTTTGAAATTGCACGAACGTTTCGGTTCCGATTCCGTTAAAAAGGAAATCGCATTAAGCGCCGCGTCTTACATAAATTTCGCGCAAATCTAATTTAATCTAAATTGCTTTTCATGCAAATTATAATAGAGCCTTTTACATAATCGGCGAATAATTTTCTCCGGAGTGCACTTTGCGCAAATAACAAATACGTTTCGCGTTTTCCATTTTCCGCTTACGGGACTTTGTTTCATGTGTGTGCCGGGGCCGAGCATCTTATTCAGAGTCTCACAAATCAATAGCGCGACGGAATACCCTATATTCCGTCAACCTAAATATCTTTTCACTTTTTTTTATTTCACAAAATCGCTGGCAAATTTAAAATAACCGAAAAATGAAACAAACAAGCTTATTTCATGGATGAGTTATTTCATCATTATATTATTTATATTATTATAACTTTATTTTCGATCAATATAATTTATTTTGTTTATTTATTTTTATTTGCGTGTGGAAAATCTCTTATCAACCCAAATTTGCTGATAATTATTTATTATATTTAATTTTAATTTTATAAAAATTAAAAAAAAATTAATAAATCTAATATATTGTTATTTACTATTATTTAATTATATATTATTAATTTATTATTACTCAATTGTTATTCAAAATTTTGTATTGTTTAATTATTAGCAAATTTAATTATTATAATTTGTTTATATTAGTACTCAATTATTTATTATTATACTCAATATTATTACTCACTACCCAATTACTCAATTTCAAAATTTTGAAATTGAATAATCCACTATGGGTCATCAACTTTTTTAATATTGAAAATAAAAAAAACGTAATAAATAACGGTCATTTGAAGGTCATTTCCGTTGATCTCATTTGAAATCAAAGTAAAATAAATAAAATGCGGTACGAAAAACAAGCATGAAATTGTTGATCGCATTGGAGAGGCATTATGAATAGGTTAAAACGTTAATTTAATATAAATGCTAATGGCGTCGTTGGCTCGCTTGAGAGCCCTCTATGTACCATCGTTCAACCACTCGAAAAACCACGTGTGGTCGCGCGCAACAAAACAACCATCGCAAATCGAGGCGCTTCATTATCACAGACGCCCTTTTTTCCCGCCCTTTTTCGAACAGGCCAATTGCGTTCGGTTAACGGCTTTTTTTTTCTTCTTATTCTTGTTTTTTTGTTATGAAAAATGTTAATTTCAACATTTATCATCCGTCGCAAACAAGTTAAGTAACTTTGTAGCATTGAAAATGATTTGCCGATACTTTTGTTCGTCGCGGAAAAAAGATTGAATCTTGTTTCGTTGCAAAACTTCTGTTAAAATTATAATTATGATAACAGTATAAATAAGAATAATATATATATATATTTATTTATTTATTAATTTATATCTGAAAATTCATCGAATGTATAAATACAAAGTGTTAAAGGTCAAAAGGTCATAGAATGAGATGAATTTTTAAAAAGAGAACTTTTCTATATTTTTATAGAATGTAAATATAATATTGTAAATAAACAAATTAGTTTAACTACAATTTTGCAATTTGCGGTTAGATTTCAAAATAATATGTACGTGCAATCCCAAATACATTTGTTAGACTTGCTAGATTAAGCAATAATTATACAAGTTTGTCGTTGACAGAACTATTGAGTAACTAATAGCGCAGCATAGTTCAATACCGAACTAAATTTGATACTGATGTTCGAAGGCACGGAATTCTGGAATGCTTGTGTTACAAAATTCAATTTTAACATTATTACACTGTTAACGACGTTTCTCTTATAATCTTGCTACAACCACTACTTCTTTACGTTATTTTCCCAGTCTGTATATTGCAAATTTACAAGTTCATTTCATTCAAACGTGATTTTTATTGCATTTTATTTTAAATTTAATTCATTTCCAAATGTATAAAAAATATGAACATTTTACAAATAACATTGAAAATATTTATATTAAAAGAATAGAATCTCGTCTGTATCAAATTATATGAAAATTTTGGTATGATTTAATTTTGTCAATAAATAAATGTAATTGCAATGTTGCAAAATTACTTTGTTTCGGCGACGTTTCGGTCATTGGTTTTCACCATTTTCAAGCCTATTATAAATAAAAAGTTTTTTTATAAATATATATATGTACAATAAGAACAAAAACTATACAACACCAAATTCAAAATTACAATCCTTCACCTCACCTTTCTCATAATTTATAATCAACATTATATTTCACAATTATATGTTTCGTCAAAATTATTTAATGTAGAACATTTCATTTGTTCAGATGTTAAAAACAAATACATAACCAAATTAAATGAAAATAATTTATTCCATTTCGTGAAATTTTGTTTTATCTTTATTTATTTTTAAGTGATTTTTCAAGGCAATTAACGGTTGAAATTTTTCAAATTTCCCGGCATTTTTTTTTTTTTTGTTAAAATATCGACAAATTATTAGAACAAAGAGAAATCTATTTATTTACATGTAATGTAAACAATGTATTATTAAAATTTAAGTCAACGCATTTATTTAGTTACATAAATTATTTAAATATTATAATTTAAATAAATGCAAGCCTCTTCGTCATGTCAAGGCTACGAATACGTAAAGGAAAAAAATAACATTTTTTTTATAAAAAATCTACAATCATTATATATATATTATTTAATATAATACCGTTAATAAGCAGTAAAGTATCAATTTTAAATGAAAAAAGTAAAAGAAAACGAGTTGAAATGTTTCCCGCCAAAAAAGTGAACGATAACGGACGATTAATTGAATAAAGAACAATTTTCGATAGTGATAGACAAGGACAAAGAGCTCTCATGCGCTTTGACGCATTAATGCGTGCGAAACGCGAGTTCAAGATCAGGATGCAAAGGAATGATTCCGTAATCTAACAATGTCAACGCCGTTCACTTTGTCAGAGAGAGACGCGCGGCGTTGAGTAGACGCGATTAGCGTGCCGCGTCTCTGTGTGTGTGCGCGCGCCTCATATATGGAGTCCGCGCGCCTAACAAGCGCAATTCGTCCGTATGTATACATAATGTCCAAGTGGCTGCGCGCCACCGACGGAGATGTCGCTAGTGCGCGCGACGAAGACGCACAGAGAGACGCGTTGCCCTGGCAACCTGTCCCCCACTCCCTCCCCACCCGCCTATTTACCTTTCTCTATCTGTATTTATTTTATTGTCTCCCTTTGTTCGCCGCTATTATTGTTTTTGTTTTTAACTCGCTCCATCTTTTATGTTATTTATCGTTTTTTTTTTGTTTTTTTTTGTTTTTTATTGTTGTTTTGTTTTCTTTTTAATGTTTTTAAATTAAAATCAATAATATTTGGCGGAAAGTTAAAAACATTTTAAAAAAGGCGGGAAAGTTAAATAAAATAATAAGATTGGAATTTCAAAATGAAAAGGTTAAACGGATTTTTTGGGGTGAAATGAAAGAACCGAACTGAGTTCGATCTCCCTCGGCACCTTCGCTCCGAGCCCACGCGCCTTTTTATGCTAATTTGTTTGGCGCGTCGATTGTGGGAAAGACAGCATTACCTGCGCGAGAAACGAGAGGAATTCGCCGAGTTTTGTTACAAATACGCCGGGATAATAGATAGTTGAGCATGGAATTGGATTATTGCGGAGGGAAAAAGAAAGTCGGGTCAATTGATATCTCGGCGAAAATTACGGGTTAGCAGTGACTCGCTTTCTTGTACAAAAATGCTTCGAACAAAATGTTTTATGTATCAATTATTTTTAATTAAATGCAAAAAATAAAAAATTCAATTTGTAAAAATGAAAAGTCACAGTTTTTGAGATTATGAGGCCATTTTTAAACAAATTAATCAAATTGGCGGGGAATTTAACTTTTAAAATACAAAAAGGCGGGAAATATGAATTTACAAATACAAAATGGCGGGAAATTAGAATTTAAAAATATGAAAATGCGGGAAATTTAAATTAGGAAATAAAATTGGAGCGTAATTTGAATTAGAAAAATTCAACAATGTGGGAAATTTAAATTTAAAAAATGAAGAGAATAAAAATTTAAATTTAAAAATACGAAAATGCGGGAAATTTGAATTAAAAAAATAAAAGGAGCGGGGAATTCGAATTAAAAAATTAAAATGATAAAAGACAGGAAATTTGAATTATAAAAGCCAAGAATATTAAGAATTTAAATTTATAAATCAAAAATGGCGGGAAATTTGAATCAAAACACAAAAAGGCAAAAAATTTGGATTAAAAAATAAAAAGGCGGGAAATTTAAATTGAAAAAAATTCAAAGGCTGGACATTTAGATTTAAAAATACAAAATGGCGGGAAATTTGAATTTGAAAATACACAAAGGCGGGAAATTTAAATATAAAAAAATAAAAAACTGATTATTTACTGTACTAATTGCATTAAATTGTTAATTTACAATAAATTTGAAGATAATGTAAAATTTTACAATGATCTTATGTAGATTTATAACGTAAAGTGAAATCAAATTTTTATTCGGATAAAAGAGCGGTGGATTTAGCTTTTTTTATGTCCATTCTTCTAAATTTGATCATTTCCTTCTGCGCTTACATATTTTTCCCATATCCAGCCATTCCTTTCATATTTACGCATCCGACAGCGTGTAAACGCGTTAAATCAACACATCATTGTAAAAGTGCGCCTTTCTTTTTTATTAAAAACATTCCGCTCCCGCGTCGTTTCGACATTTTTTTTCATTTTCCTGCACATTTTTCACATGCACACCGCGGTTTATCAAATTTATCCCCGCGGAATATTCAAATAAATCATCGTTTAATCGAAACAAGTTTCATTATTTTATAGATAAAACAATAATATTCCCAAATGATTTTGAATCAATTTTGGCGGCAAATTTGAATAATAATACATTTTTAATATTTATTCCATAAAAAAATAAAATTAAAAATAATCCCCACAATTACAAAACAAACCTAATTAAATTTTCAATCCCTTTATCACGCTGCATAAATTTATTCAATGTTTTTTTTTCTGTTACGTCGTTACATGCATTATATCGGCTACATCTCTCTTTATTTTTTTTCCTCATTTTTTATCGTCCACTTTTTCAATGAACATTTTTTATTGCAGCGGATATGTTTTATGCTTTACAACATCGCGCTGAATTTTCAAGCGACGGCAAAATTTCATTTCATAATTGATAATAATGACGGCGAATTTACATTGTAAATAATACAACAATACGTATACAATATTGAAATAAAGCGCGCTAGATATTAATTGATATCAGAACGCGGGATGAATATTTTATGCAATTATTAACATATTTATTAAACGTCAGACGGATGTTGCGAAATAGGTATTTTTGTGCTCGTTATTTATGTAAGAAAAAAGGTGTGATAAATATTGTAATGGTGTGAAAGTCAAATCAAACTTCAATTTTATATTTAAACAAATTAAAATTAAATTATTATATTAATTAAATAAATAAATATATATATATATATTACACAATAATTATATAAATATAAATAATTGTTTGTAAATGTTATTTTATTAATAATATTTCTATAAGATTACACAATTATATGTATATATTTATGGTAGTAATTTAAATTGAAAATTAAAAACATGCAAAAATTGCAATTCTATCTCCTAGGATTCATTAGGATGAAAAGGATTGAATAAATATAATTAATTATAGATTATATAAATTTATTATAAATAATATGTGTATTCAAAATATTATAAATGAATTTATTAAATTGAGATAATAATAAGAATGTTTTCATTTTTTAGAGTGGCTCCTGTGAATCTTTATCATCAAAAAGTGGTATGACAGGCAATGATTTAGGAATTTTGGAATTGAGTGACAGTGGACTTTTGGGAGAATGGGATGCGGTTCCCTGTATTGTTCGACAATGTATCAAGCATTTGGAAGCAACTGGTCTTCGAACCCTCGGCATTTTTCGAGTATCTCCGTCGAAAAAAAGAGTGCGACAGGTAATTCACAATGTACAACATTTTAAAATCATTTTATTTCAATTCCATAACGTGTAAGTTATTCATTTTAAATTATTTATACAAAAAACAATATTTATTATTTTTATATATCTATTTGTTCTTAAATAAAGTCAATTAAATTTATAACTATATGTGATTCTAAATAGTCACTTGTTTGTGACCCTTTTATAACTGTAAAAACCAATATTATAATTTAAATGTTATTAAATAAATAAATAAAAATAAAGAATTTTAAATTTTATATATTTTCAA
>JABFQK010000149.1:0-13046 GCA_022816885.1 Trissoscelio sp. ZL-2020
ACATTCACACTGCGCGCGTAAACATTTAAGAGCAGTGTGAAAAAGCGGTGTACAGGAGGGACGCAAAAAAAAAATGAGAGACCTTTCAGGAGCTTTTTTATAATCTAGTCGTTGGAAGAATATTTACATTACAAATTAGCGTCGCCGAAAACTTTCGTCGCTCTATTTCTGTACAGATCGAATTTTCGCTCGCACGGCGCGTCGAGATAAAACGCCCGGCGTGTTACATTTTGTATTCGAAAACTCGGCAGACGAAAGCTACTAATGAGAGGTAACTAATGACAGCGACAAGTTATTTCGAATGCAAAAGTGCGCGACGCGTTACAAAAATTGAAACTGTAATTTTACAGTAAGAATTCTAGTACATATACTGGACAAATATCTATCAACTGTGTAACAATTTTAATTTTTCGAAATTTTGTCCTTTGACTAAAAAAAAATTAAAATGTACTTTCAAATATTATAAAAATAAATGTCACAAATAAGATATAAGAAATTAAACTGCTATAACAAACTAAAAAACATTTTCTGTAATATTTATTATAATTTATATTATTCTAAAATAAATAGTTTTGATAATTAGCACAATTCAATAATTATTAATGAGTTTCTGCAGAAATTGTAATAATTTAGATTATATTTGTTTAATTAGTATAATAATAAAATATTAGATAATAGAACTAAAAAATAAATTATTATTCTAAATGCAATTTAATTCAACAATTTCCCGCTATAATATTAATTTCTGTATGAATCTAATTTTTCATTTACTTTCAATTTAATTCGAATTATTTAATGGAAGACCATACACATGATCATTTTTGTTAATAAACAAGTTAGATTTGTTGTTTGATTGTGAAAGGTTTAATTAAACAATTAAGACAATTAACGCAATTTAATTAATAATTCCATGTACGGGAATATGTTATTTTATAATGATTTGTATATACCGACATCAAATATTAATTCACAGATAACTGGCGATTTACAACAGCAACTTAATGGTTCTAAAACATCAGCATTAATGTGCAGAACTACTATTGTATCGCTTCTAAAATGACTGGTATTATACTGAACACATTGCATGTGCTGCTAAAATTAATGCGCATTAAATAATTATGCTTCGAATATTATAATCCAAGATAAAACTTCCTTAAGTGCTTTGGCAAACAAAAAAGTTAAATCGAATTTGAATTTAGGGGTAAAATTCTAAAAACTTTGAATTCTGATTATAAATTTATAATAATTCGTTTGGAAAATAAGTTTGCTTTTCAAGGTAATCATGACATTTTTTAATATTTCGTTTTGTTAGTTTTGTTTTGGGGGCTCAACCGGGATCCATAATAAAAAAAGGTTGAAATATCGTGCTATAAAACACATAACTAATTACAACTCTTATGACCCAAAGTAAATGCACATTTCTCTTAAGGGGGGCACTTTGCCCTCTTTTCCCCTAATGTTAAATTTGAGTTAAAAAAATTAGAGAACTAATCAAACATTTTCATAGGCATTGTTATCAGTCGAATGAATCTGAAAAAAGAAATACGATTAACGAAAATCCGAACCATTTAATTTGTGATCATTTAACGGCGGACAGGAGGCGGCAACGGGGCGAAATGATTTAACGTCCGTCGAACTCTGATCTCGACTAACTCGGCGAACAACGATGCGCGATGCCATTATTTGTAATAAGCAACGCCATATGGCGTTGGCAGTTTCTGGAAAGAGGAAGAAGCGGGCGCGAGATGGGTATCGAGCCGCGCTCTTTGCTTCCGGCACGCACGAATCTCCGTCATATACGCACGCTGACTCGGGGTCTAAAGGTGAGAAACACTCGCACCGTATATGGCGCTTCGGACGCGTCGGAAAACATCGCCGAAGATAAACAAGCGGTATTTCCTTTGTTGCCGCTACCTCTTCCGCCGGGAATTTGCATCTCAAGAAGTCCAATCGAACCCTCTTTTGAATCGAAAAACCTTTGAACTTGATTATTATTTTCTGAAATTGAAAAAATGCGATTACATTATTTCAGTCAAAGTATCTCGTTGCAAATTATTCACGAACATCTCGTTTGAAATTATTGTTCAGAATTATTTCATTTAAAAAGTAATAAATCTTATATTTCTTATTTTGATAATCATGGTACACTCAAAGAATAAACTGTAGTATTTCGTTATTTTAATTGAAGATTTAGTTAAATATTACACAATTCAGTTAATTTGACAGAAAATGGTAGTTAAAGACTTGTCAACAGTTTTAATGAAAATTTGTAGCTTATGAAATATATAAAATTATTTTAATGATATATTACAGTATAAAAATTATAGATTGTCTTTGAATCAAGAGTTAAATTATTTTTCATTATAATAAAAATTAAATTTACAATTTAATTATAAATATTAATTTTAAATAAATTAAATTAAAATTTCTAACTTCTAAGAATAAACATACGTTAAAAAAAATTTATATTTTAAAAATGTAAAAATTTATTCAGTAATGCATAAAATTTATTTTAAGGAGACTTTATTATTTTAATATTATATATAACAATATGTATTTCATTATTATTAGCTAATTAATATACTCTCAATTATATGATAATCAACAAATTCAGTCCAATTTGCTGTAACTTTAGTTATTCTCACTCCAAATCTTTAGTTAATTTAACTAAATATTTTCAGTTGAGTACATTTCAACTGAAGTTTTCAGGTGTTTAACCCTTAACTGAGCTTTTCAGTTAATTTAACTGAGGTTTTTGGTTGTTGCAAGCGTATAACTGAATATTTCAGTTCTAACAATTAACCAACTAAACGATGTTTTTAATTGAAAATTTGCGTAGATTTAACTGACGAGATTCTTTTCAGTGTATAGATTAACTTTTTTTCTAAAATTGATCTAAAATTGTTAAACAAATATATAAGTATCAAAAATGTACTTAAGCCTTTTTTATTTTCAAAACAAAATGTTCTCGTAAAATCAAATTCTGATTGTAGGGGAAAGTGCCCTTCACTCGGACGGATCCTGTAGTTAAAAAGTTTGAATAACTAAAAAATTATATATTTTAAAATTCCCAAAACCTAATCTCTAAATTAAGTAATATTTTTCTAATTTAGGTTTAGGGAATTTTAAAATTTATAGTTTATTATTTATACTGTCTATCTACAGGACCCGTCCGAGTAAAGGGCACTTTCTCCTACCATCTTAATTTTATAAATTCAATACGAATATTTTATTTTTGTTTCCTTTTATAATTATTACTTATTACTTAATTACAATTACAAGATAATAAAGTTAATTTAATTTACTATCATTTGTATCATTATCTCCAAATAACTGATCTTAATTTAAACATTTCAATTAATCAAACATCCATTTCATCATCTTGATATCATTATCTCGGACTGATTGATCCTAATTTGAGTACATGGAATTCCTCAAACTTTCTCTGATGTTTCTGAAGTGACTACCCAAATGTGATGATTGCAATTTGGTCATCGTCGAAGATGGGTGAAAGGGGAAGAAGAAAAAAAGGTGAACAGAGAATTGGCCTGGCATTGCGTCTTCATCAAAACGACACGATCAAAGACAGTGTTTATGATACGTAGCGCAAAATACACGAAGCGTAAAGCACCGTCAGCGCCCGAGGCGAAACGAGGGCACAGACGCCAAGTTTTGCTCGACGCGCACAACGTATTATTAAACGTCTCATTGGCGCGACGATTTATGGAAACACTGAATTCAAGGAGACAGAAGTGCAATTGCCGAGGCATTAAGTTAATGCCGGGGTGAGGACGCAAATATCGATGAATTGGCTATTTGTATCGTGCCTGTCTTTATGTGCTAACTGATGATCAAAGGACAGCAAATTTTGGGTTCGCTCTAGCCGCGTTTTTATTTATGGCAACACAGATGGATAGAGTGGTGAAGGTGAGGATGAAATCCGAGATATTTAATAGGTCTGAATTGGGTCGGTTTGCATTTTTATTGCTACGTGTAAAACGACTTAATGTAATAGGTGAAAATGGATGGGACTAGTGAGTTTAGTAAACTCAGTAAGACAAATGTCGTTGGAATATATTTAATGATGATCTGAAGAATTTATCAGCTGCTAATTAAATTGAATTCAAAGATATAAGATAATTGATTTAATGAGCATCAAAAGAAAATTAAGAATTGAAAATAAAACTATAAGAAATATCTAAATATAATTTTAAGATTAAGGTAGCAATTTCAGAAATGAACCAATTCAAAACTGAAGAGATTAAAGCACATAAAAACAATTAAATGAAGATTATAAAATAAAATCATGAATATAATCTGTCATTTATAGATATAGCAATTTCAGATTTGATTGACGTATTTAAAATTCAGTTAATTATTGAAAATAATGAAATAAAGGTATCCAAATAACCGAATAATAAGATAACTTTTCCAATTTCGACAAATTATAACTCGCAAATAAATATATGTATATCGGCATCGAAATGACAGCTTGCTGTCTTGTGCACGAAGCGGTGGATTATTTCTAACCCGCAAAGCGAGCCAAGATCGCGGCGCTCGCTATTTTTGTACGTGCTAGACTGCACGGGGCATTGACACTCGTTTCTTCGCTCGCTCCGCATCGCTGCAGGTGCGCCACTCGGCTCTCGAGGTTTAATTGCGCCGCGTGTCGCTAATTCGATCAATCCCCAAATGCCGACCTGAGGTTGCTCAAACCGTACATTTTCAAATATGCCTTTACTCCGAAACTTTCGTGCATTAAGGTTAGGGGAACAGCGCAGACAAGAGTAATTTCTTTTTGTGGTTCTGCGGTTTTTGTCGTGGAAATCATCAAATTCGAGGTTGCTCTTGTGACATTGTGCATAGGAATTTTTGTTGAAGCATTTTTATCATGAAATTTGCGTCTTCAGAAAAGGCAATCTTTTATATTAAAGTTTTTAAAAAAAAGTTGTTACAAATTTTTTATCTGAAAAATATTTAATAAACAATTCAAAATATATGATGTGAAAAAAATAAATACAAAAAACTGATGATTTCTGATTTTTTTAAACTTTGGTATTTTCTTGACTATTATACTAAACATTTAAAAGCGTATTAAAAATTTCTAAAACAAATTTTTTAACGTTATTTTTACATTAATTGCTGGAAGAATTACACAAACAAATCTTGTGATTTTCAAATTTTATATCTTGAAAACTATTATACATAAAAGTTATAGAACAAAAAATTTTAAAATTAAACAAATTTTCAAAATAAAAATATACAAAAAGCAGTTTAGCATTTTTTAATTATCCTTTTGCAAATTTAATTGTTTATAACAAAAAAATCTTACTTACAAAATGTTATTATTAAATAATTATTATCTACTTATCAAAAATGAGTAAATAATCGAAAACTGATACGATTGCACAAAGTCAAAATCATAAATTACATTCCAATAAAATCCTATTAAATGTTCGTTCAGTTTTCTACCCAAATATTTATATCTATAACAAATTAGCAAATTGTTGTTGTGTTCACGACTTTTCCTACGCACTATCCCTCTTACGTCCTTCTCCTTATTTGATTCATCGGGAGGTCAACGAGGTTTGCGTCGTAAAAGTTCTCTAAGCGATTCGTACTCGCCTTAGAGAAATCTTTATGGAATGATTTACCGCGAGAGATTTAACCCGACCCGCGGAGAGAAACGTTTTATATTTGTTCCCGCGTCGTCCGAGTGATTCCCTTCTTTTTTCGTTTACTCTGTGCAATCAAACTGACGTAGAATCAGAGATAAGATAACAATTTGCGTGTGCTATCAGCGGTGTCTCAGCGCTGCTAAGAATGCCTCAGATTTCGTAGCGAGTCAACGTACGAATGCTGCGGGGAATCTTAATTAACTAAACGCAGAATTAGCCTGGAAGAATCGCGGCTTTTGTTTTTATAACGCGCGCCCTTAGCTTCTATGGCGTAACCTCTGGCGCGGCGTTACGGTGCTTGCGGTTCGCAAAGTTCAAGGGTTACATTGTGATGTAGAGTGTACACGACGCCAGCTTACAAACGCACGTCGGATAACTTATTAAAACCACACAGATTTGATAAATTAAGAACCGACAAATATAAAACGACGCTCGATTAACGACAGATTCACTCAATAGATTCACATAATTCCTGATGAGTTGTAAAATTTCAATAAAATACAAATAAAATTAACTTTTTATAAGTTTATATAAATAACATTAAAAGAAAATAGTAAATTGAATTAAACATTTTGTTAAATGTTTAAAAATAATTCTAAATGTTTAAAAAATTGTTGTATTTCTCATAACAATTTTAATTTAATCATATAAATGATTTTGATAGCTCTTTAGCATATCAATTAAAATCTTATTAGTTGATGATAATTAAATTATATAACAAACATTAGGCGCCAATTGTTTTTCGTTTTTAAATAAAGAAAAGCAATAAGACAAAATTTTGAATTTGTTTACAATAAAAGAAAAATTGTAATATAATGAAATATAAACTTGTTTATAAAAATAATTAGATAATGTAAATTATAATAAAAAATATATATCAAACAATAGTAATAATTAATAATTAGCGAGTTAATTTCCTTTGTTATCAATCTTTATAGTTCCAAAATAACGTTTCAATCCAAAGTTGTTAAGGAATAAATTTTTTAATTAATTCTCCTAATTAAAGTAGAAGGGCCCTTTGTTAAATAATCAAATATTCAAAAATAGGAGAAACTTAATTAAATGACGATATTCAACTTTTTTTGCTTAGTATATCTAAATTCTAAAAGATTCTACTATTATGAAAATTAACCATAATTCGTTGCCAACTGTTTCAAACTAAAATATTCTCAAAAGAATGTTCCAAACATTCTTATTGGTTAATTTTAAATCTAGAAATAATTTCAATAATTCAAACCATTATTTGGCAGAAGAACCAAAAGATGTTATTTGTTTTCCTTGACAATTAAACTTGGGAATAAACTAAATACTGATTTCTAATTTGAAATTCCAAAATTAAAATCGTTACAATATACATAATTAAAATTTCAAAAAAATGTTAGAAAATATGTTCTTATATGAAATATAATTTAACGAATATGATTAAAATTGTTTTCAATTAAAAAGAATAAATTTTCAATTTTAAACTTTTCAGACAATTTATGTAAATTATGCAGCACAATGAGGCCTACATTGCGGTGTAAAATTTATGTAAATAATTTACATGGTATTTTCATAAAATGTATATAATTCTGGCTATCAGGGTATAAATATAAAACAAACAAGCCGAAAAATTACTTTATACTATGTTCAAAATGATCTTCCTAAATTATTGTTAATATAAAAATGCAATACAAAAATAAATAAAATTAAAAAGAAAGAAAAAAATGATATAAAAATTTTATTTAGATTTTAAAAATAACTTCTAATATGAAATTGTATACATTCAATTTAAACAATATCATTTTTTAAATTATCATTAAGTAAATATACGTATATAATGTAAAACATTAGTTTAAATAAAAATAAAAAATTTTAATATTAAAGAATTTTATTGAAAAATACTATTGAAAATAAATTTTCTCGGGCACTGTATGTGTTCTATTCCGGTATAACATAATTTCATTATAATAAAATAACAAAAATAAAGAGAAAATTATATGTGTTTGACCCGTAAATATTTATATGATCAGTCCAATAGAAATTATAGTCAAAATTTAAAATAAAAAATTGTAACTATTGTGATTCACAAGTATTGTAAAAACCAAGTAATTATTTTAATGTTACAAAAGTAAATAAATAATAAAGGATTTTAAAGAAATAATTTAATAAATATAAAAATAATAATAAATGAAAACAAATAATAATATAAAAAGTATATTAAATTTGAGCAATATTTTGTATTTTTCAATAATACTTTGATAAAAAAAGTAATAAATAAATAAATTAAGTAAACATAGCAGTATATTTGCAAATGTTTTGCAATATATTTTTAAAAATAGATCTAAAAAGTCACTTTCTTCTTGATTTTGATTATTATATGATATTTTGAAACAAAATTGACTAATTCTATTAGATAAACAAAATCCATATGTACCAATGTTATCATAATTTATATTGTTAAAAAATTTACAGAGAAAAAGTAAATATTTATTATAAGCATCGCCTAATTAATGTAAGTTTATTCATTTCATTGTCTAAAATTGAAAATTCCAATTCAAAGTTAATTTAAATTATTAGAAGTCTAGTAGTTGTACCGGTTATCGTGACAATAGAAATGCACAGTAGACACCAACTTCACGAAAACCCGCACGTCTACTTGAATTAAACATTGACTAAAAACTAAATTTGATTGGCATAAATATAGATTAAAATTGTGCACAGTCAGTAATTTTAATTGCATTATTAAGTAACAAAATCAGTTTTAATGTAACAAAATGATCATTTGAATCCGCGAGATTTGCTTTAAATTCAAATAAACTTTGTAAAGGACAACGAAATTTGTATTAAAGAGTGAGAAAGGTCGACAAAAATACAGATTCAAATGAGTCACAGACAGGAACAGAGAAAAAAAAAATTAATTCGCCGCGGAAAATCTGGCCCAAAATGTTTGGAAAAAAGGTTGAAATTTCGCAACGTACTGCTCGTATTAATGCTTCGTGCCAAAGCCCAGCGACCGCCGGCGGCAAAACGTCGTGGAAGCTGTTTAGCATTATTAATTAAAGCCAAAGTCATACTAAGTTGGCGAGTACATAAGCAGAGATAATATTTACTTAAGTGTTCATTAGACGAGCCAGTGCAAGGATAGCGGCGAGGCGGGCGGAAACGTCAGAGGAGAAGGAGTCGGCGCTACAATAAACGAGCTGCATTCTCATTAAAATAAACGTATTTCTCTTTTTTTGCGGCTTGGTAGCAAGTATGACAGTTTGCGGGGCGCAACGAAAAAGAGGAATCGCATAGAGAGAGAGAAGAGCGCGCGATGGAGGGGGGAGGGAGTGGCTGTACTCATGTATATGCGAATTGTGGGGTCAACTTGTCTGCGGTGCAAAATATGCGCGGAGAAAAGTAAATTTCAACCTTGATTAATGAAATAGGCAAGGTGACAAGAAAACAGTCGCTAAAAAAATAAAAGACTTATTATTTAAAAGCGCAAGGTAAACAAAAGTAATGTGAACCAACTGACGCGTTTAACTGAACATTTCACTAATTATTCAAATGCAAATTTTACCATTTACAGCATAAAGTTATTAAAAAACATATTAATGAAAATCCAAAATGTATAATAGATTTCCAAAATTTTAATTTAAATGATTTTCCAAACTCAAAGAAACTTCATTCAAATTAGGAATTTAATACAAATTTCACGATAATAGGTACAAATACTGAAATGAAAAATGAAAATAAAGTATAAAATTGCAAAATTGAAAAAAAGAGAGAAATTCCTATTTTATAGTAACAAACTTATTAACCCTTTTAATCAACTTTCGACTGCAGCAGAAAAACTGCATATAATCCTTTTTGTCGAGTAAAATATTATTTTTTTGTCCTGGATAATTGTTAATTATTTCTGTCCGCGGCGTTTGATAATTGTTTTTCGAGTGACAATCATCGAAATGTTTGATGAAGAATCAGCGTGCGAGCAAAAGATGCATTGATATTAAAATGTGCAATTACGAAAAGTTGATTGAAAAATTTGCGCGTACGCGCGTTAATTAAAGCAATATACTAATATTATGGCGCACGAAATGAGCAGAAACTCGAATATTATCGCGACCGCCTTTGTCGCCCCGCATTCAATATTTCGTTTCCTGCGCCAGACTGGCCAGCATTTGATTTTACGCAGTACGCATCGCGTGGTTTCCACGAACGTTAATTATCACTGACCACCTACAGCCCCATTACATTCCAATCGACCCCTTAATCAACGCACGATTGGTGTGCTAATTGATTGCTACTCCGTAATTATAACAGTGCACTGCCAGAAACGATATCGTAATCCGGAAAATCAAGAAGCAATTGAATCATCAATGGGCGATATGTTATTTCCGAAAATATAACACTTTTGCCAACAATTTGTCATTTATATTCATGTAGTTGCACCGGTTACAGTTATTATAATGACATAAATAAGAATAGTATATACATTGTTTAACTAGTGGGAAAAGTAGGCTATTCCACACGACTGCGGAAAAAATTCGAGATTTCTCATAGTTTTTATTCGGTTTATTTCTAAAATTATCTCTTTTTAACACATTTTGGTGATTTAATCCATTTATCAATCTGATTAATAATTATAAATATTATTTCAAAAATTTGTGATATAAAACCCAAAAACAATTACATTGTAAGGATTACGCTAAGATTGCGCAGAATTTTCCTTTAACTCCTAAATTAAAATATGATTCAAAATGTATTATAAAACTAATTTTTTTTGTATACAATTGTTTTATAAATATTAAAATATATAAATCCGTTTGAATATATTATTTTATGTAATAATACAAATATATTGTAATGATGTTGTAAAATCAAATACACGTTTATTTTTTCTATTTATTTATTCATTTTTAATAATTATATTGTTTTTAATAATTTCAATTGAAATAAATTTTAGTTTTTAAATTTCATGATTACTTGTACACAGACATTTTAAATGTAATGGAAATTCGACATATTAAATTAAATTGAACGTTTTTAGATATTAAACAATTTTTGAAACCAAGTTAGAGGTCTCAATTTTGTTTAGAAATTGAATAATTGTAAAAGAAAATTGTTTTAGTTATATAATAATTTTCGGTTGAAAAATAAGTTTACAAATATTGTATGGAAAAAAAATGAAAATATTAATTAAATTGTTATTCGATTAAATTTTGGAAAAATGTATTCTGAAATAAGGTTATTGATGCTCAGCTTTTATAAATTGGTTATAAATTGCAATACCTTCACGCCATCGCGTTTAAAAGAGAGAGTTCATCGGGCAAAATAGATGAGTTTTTTTGTCAAACTGCCGATGGATTTAATTTTAAAAATCGATCTCTTATTTTAGTTTTGCACAAAAAATGCGTCTACTTCGAAAATAAATTCCATTTTATTGCTTTGTATAAAAATTTTATTGCGAAGCAATTTAAAAATTCGTTATTGTTTTTAAAAATAATTGATATTAATTGCAGTGCTATCGATTCTTTATGGAACGAAGTAAAAATGTAAAACGATGAAGAATAAAGGTATTAATTGTAATTCTATTTTTTATATGAATTTTGTTATTTTTGAAAACAATAACTCCGAGTTTATAGTTTCAATCACAAAATAAATTCGCTTTTTTATGCTATTTTGATCAAACATATATGTATATGTAATTAATTTTTATACATCATTTTATTAAACAAATTTTATATACATAATACAAATTCATAACATTTTCTTATAAAAACATACAGAAAAATGTTAAAGCTTATTTTTCCGATAAAAATATATAATCTACAATTTTTGTTCCAATATAGATTACAATTTGTTTCAATTTTCCTCTTAAAAAAATTCACCATCTTTTCAAATGGTAAAAATGTCATGCCAAAAGAAGGTAAAACCCTGCGATAATACCAAAACAAGTACCGACATTCCACGGCAAAAGATGGAACTACCTCGCGAACCGCCGGTAAAAACTCGACACCTTAAGCTCTTCCAAAGAAACCTACTTTACCAACCAATGTAATCAATACCCCTATTTACTCGGAATAAATTCAAATTCAAATTAGTTTCTTACACAAATTACAATTCTTCAAAAACAGAAGCGAAAATGATTGAAAAAATTCCAACGCTATTTCTAAACTTTTCACATTCCTTTCTTAAGGGAACTGGAACTAGCAATTAAGGGCCTTCAAAAGTCAAAAAGTTATTTCGCAAAAATGGCCATTTTTCCAATCGTGTCCGAATACCCCCGTGTTTCTGCAAATTTGTAATTCGATTTGCATGCAAAGGCCGGACGCGGCTTTGATATTTATTGTACGACATGCATTATTCGTAAGTATGGTAAGTCGTTGATTGTGGTGCTTGGCGCAAATTGAAGAAGGCAAAGGTGCACGTGTACGGACAGCTTGGACGTTGCAACGAACTTTTTAATGGAGGATTATAATGTTTCGTCACCAAAGAGGTCGGTATAATCCGATCGGTGCCCGCCTCTATTGTCCATCGTACCGGCGGAGTGTCTGCGCGGCGCGGGATGCATATTCAAAATTCAGCCGCGGGCGTGCCATCGAGCAAGCCCCATCTATCTTGCTCTATCTTCGCGCGTTTCATTGAAACGTTGTCTCCCTCTTTTTGCATCCCCGGACCTCTCTCACTATTCGCGTCTCTCTCATCTGTTTTTGAACTCGCGCTAAGCACACACGAGCGAGTCCGCAAATTCAGTTACTTCATTTGAAGCTAACCCCTGGTGCCCCTCGCGACCCCGCACCGTGCCGTCACTCCGCATTTTCAAACCCTCGGTGTATGTCCGAGGTTATGAATTTTAATAGCTTTACGCCGCCACGTTTGTCAGCGAGGAGAGAGCGAGAGAGAGAAAGAGAGAGAAAGAGATGGTGTCCGCTGGGCAAAAATATCCGAGACGAGTTTTTCGTCGGACAAATTGTCGATGGATTCAATTAAAGGAGAAAAATTCCGCGCCTTTCGTCCGCTCCAATGAATTCCGCGTTTCGCGTTGTATGCACGCTTTTTGCTTCGCGCCATGATTCTGTAATTCAACTCACCGAGTTGGTCGAGCTCCACTTCCGGGGAGAGACGATTTATTGGGTTTTTGATAGCGAGGGAGGATGGTTCACGGGCTTGCGATTTTTCGGTAGGGAAATGTTATGAGAATTGGAGGTCTTTGATTGGCCGGAGATCGGGTGGAATTCGAGTTTGGATAAATGTGATTGGAGATTGGTTTTATGCTATTTGTCTTGAGGGGTGGTTTTGCTTTTTTTTAATGCTGTAGGAGAACATTTCAAGTTTTAGTTTTGGACGAGGAATTGCTTTTGGATGTTCATTTGTTAAAATTATTTTAAGGGTGTAGTG
>JABFQK010000150.1:0-13011 GCA_022816885.1 Trissoscelio sp. ZL-2020
GTGATTAATGATGTCATATTTTTAGGAGACCTAATGATAAATTAAATTTAATGTATAATCAAAATTCGTAAAGATTATTTCATAATTGAAAATATATTTTACGTATATAAACATTACTTGTACATTCACAATTATTGTTTAAAAGGAAATAAAATACTCTAGCCGGGTAAGCATGTAAAATGTGTCGCCAAGGGAAATAACTAAAAAGCAAATACATAATGTTTCTTAAGCAAAAATTCAATTTTTTACATTAATTTCATACCCCCCCCTTCTTGACCCAAAATAACCTAAAAACCCGTTTTTGAAAAAAAAATTGTTCCTACATTTATAAAAAATGATGCCTACATTGTTCACTTATTTCAGCATACAGCTATATTATAAGTTAGTGAAAAAACCGTTAAAATATTGGAATAAATCTTTAAAATTCAAATTTGGCGCCAAAACAAAGATTAAAAAAATCAACTTTCTATTCAGTAAAGCATGAAGTACAAAACTCATTAACATTGTGATAATTTCAGTTACTAATTTATACTATGCAGTAAAAAAACTGTTTTAAATATGGCGTACTTCAAAAAATCTGAAAAAATTATCAATTACTTCATAAAAATGCATTATTTTGTCATTTTTCCAACTTAGAGCTATATTAGAAATTAGTGAAATGATCAATTGTAAATAAAAATAATTCTCTCTAACATTCAAATTTGACGCCAAAAAATGTTTTAAAATTTGCAAAAAAAATTTTTCTTTGAAGGAAAACAAATATTTTTTTCGTCATACATGCACGCAAAGTCGAATTTTGCTCTCTGAATTTCGGGAGAAAATTTCGTTCCTCTCCCTCGAATGCAGTGAGCAAAATACGACCTTTTCTCGCACTTGTAACGAAAAATAGCATGAGCACCTTGGGAAACAAAACTTCGTTTTGCACCCTTGGTGTAAAATATACTATTATTGATTTGTTATTTAGAAATATGTCATTAAAGTATAACTCCTGCAGAAAAACGGTTTTATAGGTTATTTTGGGCAAAGAAGGGGGGTGGGGGTATGAAATTACTGTCAAAAATTGTATTTTTGCATAAGAAACATTATGCATTTGTTTTTAGTCATTTTACTTGGGGGCACATTTTATGTGCTTACTCGGCTAAAGCCTTTACAAATTCACGGAACCAAGAAATGAAGAATTTCTTTCTTATGTATGGAACAACCGCTGTATCGGCAAAGGGAAGAACCATTGCTCAGCTTTGCAAACAATGAGTGCTTCACACCTAATAACTCCTTCGTTTCACGTAATGAGTGAAGCAACGGTTACTCGGACTATAAGCACTCAGTGCTCGTATAGTAAGCAACCGTTCTTGTTTTGTGCAAGAGAACGGTTTTACTAGAACTTTGAGCAGTGGCTGTTTGTTAATAAGTAGCCACTTTTCATTTCTTGGCTCCGTGAAGCTTCATTTTAAAATGGTCCCATTAATAACAATTTAATAGATTATTTTTATTTTAGTTAAAAATTAATACTTACATTAAATTATTGATAGAAATGCTGTTTTTAATTAATAGCTTATTTTGAAGATAACCAGTTTTTCTTTCCAGTAGGAAAATATAAATCTATAAGTATGGTGTTTTTATTAAATGTATATTGTTTCAATTTATCAGACGTCGTATTCCTAAAAAAGTACAGTTGCATAATATCAGTAATGTAATTACAATAAATGAACGATAAAAATTTTACAAACATTCATTATCAGCAAAAGTAGTTATGGAAACACGTTGTTAAAATTGCTAAAGATTGGAATTCTGTCCACAATTCATAAAATAATGAAATTTCTTTTACCTCAAAGAATCTCACTTTATATGTAATTAACGATTTAAATGATATTTAATATTACAATTTAAAATTCAACAACTTTTTAAAATCTGAATGAATGTATTGTTACAAAATCATAAATCTACTTATAGGTTAGGTCACAGATTATCTTGATTAACATGAAACACCAGCATAAATATGGATTTGAAACACATAGTGTGCGTTCTTTTATTCAGCAACTTTTGCAGGTCGGCGCAGTAGAAAAGGATCAAGCGATTAAAATGAATGATCTAAAAAAAGATAAAATACAGGCTGTGTAGTCCCACGTAATAAAAGAACGCACGCATAGTATGGGTTTGCAGCAGTCAACAGGGATGTCATTTGCTCTTTCTCTTTTTTCATTTCTTTCTTTTTTTTTGTTTTTAAAGCATGATTGTAGTAAATTTGCAATTAAATATTTTGTTTTCGCGTTTAATAATTAATTATTTTGCAGCTCTGTGTGCGGAAAATGTCACTTCTCTGCAATATCCTCCATAGTCACAACATGAACTCGTTGATAAAATATGAGTCACAGTTAAATTCAACGCTAACGTATGTCATTTGTGATCGAAATATCATGATTTTCTATACTTCAACTAAGAGATCGTAATTATTACAAAATAACTAGTTCAAGTAGGGGAGACGTTTTTATATTGAGCCAACTAGTGAACGTATCCGCAATCCCATTTAAAAACAGACATACATGCAGCATATATGGATTGTAATTAATATATCAACATATATGTCGTCATATATGGTGCATAAATGGTAACATATATGCCACATATATACTGCATATATGTTTACCGTATATGTCACATATATACTTTTTTACATGGGATGTTTTAGTCCTTTAGGGATACGACCAATAGATGGCCCAATGCAGGGGCTTCTCCCCTATAGAATTTGTCTGGCATTATATACTTTAACTGAAATATGCAGTTATTCTATAGAATAAACAAATTCTGTACTTAAACTGTAAAATATATAACATTCATTTTCAACATTTTCAATATCTTTATTTACATTTCAACATCATTATAAAATATTATATTCTAATATTAACATCATATTTCTGGGAGGCTGTATATTTTGAAACAACCAAGCAGATTGTTCTACTTTTCCCAAAATCTAGTCAAACGTGCCCTCGATAAGTTTTGTTTAATTCAATGTAAACTGAATAACTTTTCGAAATCACCACGAGTATAGTATGACTTTTTCGTAATCATTGAAATAAAAAATGACAGAAATATAAATCAGAATCGAGAAGAAAAGAACACAAATTGTAAGAAAATTAAAAAATGTTAGTATAATATATATAAAGCGCTTTTCTCTGGGCGATTCCACCTGTTTCCGCAATTCCAGAATACATTTTCAACAAAAACATAGATTTCTCATGTAGATAAAGATGAAAATATATTAATGTTATAAAGAATAATAGTAATAAATAAACGTAACATTTATGCACGACTTGACCTCAAAACAAAAAAGTAGATTTCTAAGGTAGTTAAAATTAAACTTAATTAAAATAAACTCAAATGTATTGAAAATTATATAAATGTATAAAAAAATAATATTAAAATGTAATCAATTTCAGTAGATATAAAAACGTTCTAGATATTAAATTAAATTATATATAAAATTTAAGTAATTTCTTAAAAGAAATATTTTGTCATGTGAGTAATTAATTCATCCTTCTTTACAAAAGGCTTGGAACAATATAAGCATTTACAAATTGTAATTTGTGGACCAATATTAACGCACAGAATGTTACAAGGGAATGTCTCTTTTGCACATTGAGCAGCCTGGACTGATATTTTTTGATTCCGTAAATTATATTGAGTGTAGACTCTCCCTCCAGAATTTGGCGCTTTTCTTTTATCACGCTTAACAAGTTTCTTACTGATATAAATGCAATTATGCTGGATCAAATGCTGTTTTTGTCTGAATGATTTTACACATTTTAGGCACTCAAATGGTTTCTTACCAGTGTGAATATTCTTGTGTACGGTCAAATTGAATTTCATTGTAAATAATTTTCCACAATCATCACACTTATACGGTTTCTCGCCATTATGAATACGCATATGGTTATTTAAATGAGTTTTCTGCGAGAATGCTTTTCCGCAATCATCACACTTATACGGTTTTTCGCGTGTATGAATACGTCTGTGTATTTTTAAGTAACCTTTGTGCGAGAATGCTTTTCCGCAATCATCACACTTATACGGTTTTTCACGTGTATGAATACGTTTGTGTATTTTTAAGTAACCTTTGTTTGAGAATGCTTTTCCGCAATCATCACAAATGAACGGTTTCTCGCCATTATGAATACGTTTATGTTCTTTTAAGTGACTTTTCTGGGAGAATTCTTTTTCACATTCATCACACTTAATCACTTTTTCACCTTTATGAGTACACATATGCCGGCTTAAGTTACCCTTATACGAGAATGCTTTTCCACATTCATCACACTTAAACGGATTTTCACCTTTATGAATACGCTGGTGCTTGTTTAAACTACTCTTCTGCGAGAATTCTTTTCTGCAATCATCACTACCAAACGATTTTTTATAGCCGAATATATTAATCTGTTCAACTATATCTTCATGCTTACAGTGTGAAATTGAGTTTTTATTCCGTTTGCTATGAAGCATTTGCTTTAGCATTCTGATAAATTTTTAAGAAACTGTTGAAAGCGTGATGAATTTGTAATATTTTTGCTTCAGTTGTGGTAGATTTTAATTATCTAAAACATTAAAGAATAAATTAAAACACTTACTATATTAATACTTGCTAAATGAACAGTATCATTCATTAAAATAGTTGTTTTGATATTTTGATCTTTGTACTATATTGAAAAATAAAGTTTAATCATAAAAGTGACGTATATACACATGAAATATATATAGAACAATAGCAATATATTAAAAATGTATTGTTAAATGTAACCAATGTGAACACTTGAAATTTCAGCTCATTATTAATTATTGAATGTAAATGCTAACATAATAATTCAATATCGATCAATTTATCATGATTCAATTATTTTTAAAGTAATTTTTTTCATTTTTCACTGAATAATGGCGTCATATTTTTAGGAAAACTAATGATAAATTAAATTTAATGTATTTTTCAAAAGTCGTAAAAATTATTTCATAATGGAAAATATCTATTATGTGCAAAAATTTTACTTTTATATTCACAATTAGTGTTTAAAAGAAAATAAATTTTATAAAGCCTTTCTTACAATGACCCTATTGAATATAATTTTATTAAATTTTTAATGTATTTTTTTCATTTTGCACTGAATATTGACGCCATATTTTTAGGAGACCTAATGATAAATTGAATTTAACGTATTTTTCAAAATACGTATTTAATACATATTTTCCAAAAATATATTTTATGTATATACACATTACTTTTGCATTCGTAATTATTGTTTAAAAGGAATTAAAACTTATGAAGCATTTTTTTAAAATGATCCCATTAATAGTAATTTTATTAGATTATTTTCATTTTAGTCAAAAACAAATACTCACATTAAATAATTGATAGAAAGGATGTTTTAATTCATATCTTATTTTGTTGGTAAACAGAAGTTTCTCTTTCCAGTAAGAAAACATAAAACTATGAGCATGGTATTATTTTAAATTATATTGTATTAAATTGCTTGTCGTCGTATTTCTAAAAAAATGAAATTTCATTATATTAGTACAGCGATTACAATAAATGGAGAATCAGAATTTTATAAACATTGAATATAAACAATATTGGTTATGGAAGTACATTATCATAATTGATATAGATTGGAATAATGTCTATATTTCATAAAATAACGAAATTTCTTTACCTCCAAGAATCTCATGTTATATGTAATTATGAATTTTAAATGATTTATTATTACAAATTAAAACTCCATAAGTTTTTGAACTGTGAACGAATAGGATGTTACGAAGTTATATCGTTACTTATAGGTTATGTCACAAATTCCCTTGGTTGACAGAAGCAATATGAATTCGAAGCACATAGTATGATTGCAAAGAGGAGTGCCATTTCTTTCTTTTTCTTTTTTCCATTTCTTTTTCTTTTCTTCATTGTGTTCCTAAAGTTCGATAAAAGCAAGTTTGCAACTAAATTACTATTTATTAGCCGGAGCTATAACAAATTAAAATAACATTTTATTTTAATAGCCAAAATCTGAAATTATTATGTACAAGGTTATTTTCAAAGTGAAATTATTTTCTTCATACAGGAAGCTTGTTGAAATATTCTTTTAAAAGCGGATATGCATAACATCAAATTAATTCAAGTATATTCCCTGTAAACACATCCTCATCGTAATGATTGGGTAATTATTCCCCAAAGTTGCATCTCAATTACAAATCAACTAATGGCTAGTTTTTGACTAGCATAATTGGGCAATTATTGTCAGTTTCAAATGTTTGTCAGCAATTTGCTAAAAGTCATTATAAAAATAATATTTACTTGTAGAATGAACTTTATTATAAAATAATTATGGATTATTAACAAGAAATCAACAAAAAAAGCATTTATTTATTAGGTTTCCGCCCTCCTGCTCGCTTCGCGCGTCAACCTCCGCCTAAAAGTAAAATGTTTAAAATTCTTAATAATTACAAGATTATTATATAAGAGTTATTGCATATTTAAACTTTTGTTTATTTAATATTTATTATTCGCAATTGTTCATTTATAGAAATTATAGTCAGAATTTATTGAGGTAGTGAAGATAATTTTGTCAATTCAGAAAACTGTTTATAATTTAAAATGTAAAGATTAATTTTATGAAGAATTGCTATATTAATATGTTTTTCGACTAAATTTTTATTTTCTTTTAAAGTAATCTAATCTTCCAAATTAAAATAATCAACCTGTCCCACCCCAACCAAGGTTATAAAGCAGGCGTCGCATATAATATAAAAAGAGGGAGGAATAGTAAAATGCGTTTTGAACACGGTGTTGAGGGAACGAGCGAAAATTCGAACGAGAATTCAAGTTAAACATTTAAAACTTTTTAAATAGATTTTTGTAGAGGTAAAGTATTATTTGTCGTTTTTTTAAAATTGTCTAACTGTTGAAATAATGGAAAGTGAATGCTAATAATAATAGGGGGATCTATTACAAATGAACATGTACAGCTTTGGCGTCTCTCTGGCGCCACGCGCGTGTTTAAGTTACATTTTATGTAGAGCAATTGATATGTGAAATTTATGTACTAGCATGTATTTGCACTACGAAATTCCAGTTTATTAATAAATAGTGTTAAATAAAAGAGCAGACAAATATAACAATTAATTTATAATTAAAGGTTAATAAATAAAAGTAACATTTATGTGTCAAACTACTTGACCACAAAACAAAAAAGTAGATTTCTCATGTGGATAAAAATAAACATTATTATTAGAGTCCGGATTATATGCATATTTTTTTCTTTTTAAGATATTTTCATGGGGTTTTTAATGAAATATGTTTCATGAAATTTAATGTTGATTAATGCCAATTTATTTTTGCATATTTTGCATATTTTGCATATTTGCATATTTTGCATATTTTTGCATATTTCGTATGGAAAAATATAGAAAAGTATGGGAAAGTATGGAAAAGGATGGAAAATTATGGAAAACTATGATTTTACAATGGATTTCCATGATTTTCCATGGTTGTCCATGAATTTCCATTGATTTCAATAGTTTCCCATGGATTTCTATGAATTTCAATGGTTTTCCATGAATTTCAATGGATTAGCTTAATTTTTCCATGGATTTTCATGGTTGTCCATGGTTTGTTTAGGGATTTCTATAAATTTCCATTTATTTTAATGGTTTCCAATGGATTTCCATGATTTTATATGAATTTCCATGGATCTCTATGATTTTCCACTATTTTCCATGAATTTCTATGGTTTCTTATGGTTTTCCATGGATTTCCATGATTTTCCATGAATTTGCATGGATTTCCATAGTTTTCCGTGATTTTCCATGGTTTTCCATGGATTTCTATGAATTTCCATGGTTTTTCATGAATTTTCATGGATTTACTTAGTTTTTCCATGGATTTCCATGGTTTTCCATGGTTTTTATGGATTTCCATAAATTTCAATGGATTTTCATTCTTTTCCATGGATTTCTATGATTTTATATAAATTTCCATGGATTTCCATTATTTTCCATGAATTTCCATGGTGTCCCATGGTTTTCCATGATTTTCCATTAATTTCCATGGATTTCCAAAGTTTTCCATGATTTTACATGGTTTTCTATGGATACAACAACTAAGTTTATTGTTTAACAATTGTTTAACAATAAATTAGCAACTAATATGCTAAGGAATCATTTTTTGAATAATTGTATTTATTACCTATTATGCATATTTTTGCATATTCTCTTGCATATGCAATTGCATATTTTTGCATAAAATTTTGCATATTCTATTATGCAAGGAGAAATCGAAAATACAATCAAAATAACATATATTTTGAACAGAAACCATTTTATTCTATAAAAAATAAAAAAGTTGCATATTATCCGGACTCTAATTATTACTTAAATTCGAATTTATGAATTATATTATCCAATAATAAATCTGATACAGCGTACTGGAAATTATATAAATATGTAAAAAAATAATACTAAAATAAAAACAATTTCAGCAGATATACAAATGTTCTATAGATTAAAATTAAACTATATGTCAAAGTTCAACAGTTCCTTAAAAGAAATATTTCGTCATGTGAGTAATTAACTCATCTCTCTTTACAAAAGGCTTGGAACAATATAAGCATTTACAAATTGTAATTTGGGGACCAATATTAACGCACAGAATTTTACAAGGGAATGTCTCTTTTGCACATTGAGCAGCTTTGGCTGATATTTTTTGATTGCGTAAATTATATTGAGTGTAGACTCTCCCTCCAGAATTTGGTGCTTTTCTTTTATCACGCTTAACAAGTTGCTTACTGATATGAGTGGTACTATGTCTGGTCAAATGATGTTTTTGTCTGAATGATTTTAAACAGTTTAGGCACTCAAATGGTTTCTCACCAGTGTGAATATTCTTGTGTACGGTCAAATTATATTTCAATGTAAATAATTTTCCACAGTCATCACATTTACATGGTTTGTCACCCTTATGAATACTCTTATGCCTACTTAAGAGACCCTTCTGCGAGAATGACTTTCCACAATCATCACACATAAACGGTTTCTCGCCATTATGAATACGCATATGTTGATTTAAATTACTTTTATGCGAAAATGCTTTTCCGCAATCATCACATTTATACGGTTTTTCACCTGTATGAATACGCCTATGGTCATTTAAATTACATTTCAGCGAGAAAGCTTTTCCACAATCATCACACTTAAACGGTTTCTCGCCATTATGAATACGTCCATGTCTGTATAAGTCATACTTCTGCAAGAATGGTTTTCCACAATCATCACACTCATACGGTTTGTCACCCTTATGTGTATGCCTATGCCGGTAAAAGCTACTCTTATATGAGAATGCTTTTTCACAATCATCACAGATAAACGATTTCTCGCCGTTATAAATACGCCTGTGGTCATTTAAATTACATTTTTGGGAGAATGCTTTTCCACAATCATCACTCTGAAATAATTTTTCGCTTTTATGAATACGTCTGCGTCTGTTTAAACTGGCCTTCCGCGAAAATGCTTTTCCGCAATCATAACTAACAAATGATTTTTTACAGTCAGATATATTGATGTGTTCAGCTATATCTTCATGTTTATTCTGCTTCCCATGAATCATTTCCTTTTGCATTCTGATAATTTTTCATGAAACCATGTGAAAGAAGTGACGAATTTATATTTTTCCTTCAGTTGTGGTAAATTCTAATTATCTAAAACATTAAAGAATAAATTAGAACAATTACTATATTTATTCAAACAACACAGTCAAAAATTATTATTTGCTATTTATATCTTATTCAAAATGGATTTTGATCATACAAGCGACAGTTATACACATCTAATATTTATAGAAAAATAACAACATATTAAAAATAATATGTGATTAATCTAATCAATTTGAACACCTGAAATTCCAAGTTGTGAATTATAAAGTCATTATTCTTTGTTAAATGTAAATTATGAAAAAATGTATCAAGGTCTATCATGATTGCCACTTTATTATTAATTTATATTTCATTGAAAGTGCAAATCTAGAATAAAACATCAGATATAATTATTTGTAATTTAATTTTTTCATTTTTCACTGAATAATGATGTCATATTTTTTGAAGACCTAACATTAAATTAAATTTAATGTTATTTTAATATTTATAAAAATTATTTCATAATTGAATATATATTATGTGCAAACATGTTACTTTTATATTCATAATTAGAATTAAAAAGAAAATGAATTTTATAAAGGATTTCTTACAATGACCGCATTGAATGTAATTTTATTAAATTATTTTAATTATAATTAAAAATAAATACTCACGTGAAATAATACACTTTATAGAAATTGTTTTAATTAATAGCTTGTTTCGCCGATAAGCAGTTTTTCTTTGCATTAAGCATACAAAACAATAAACATTGTATTGTTATTAAATATATATATTTCTCAATCGTCGTATTCCTAAAAAAGTGAATTTTCACAATATTAGTAACATAATTACAATAACTGGACGATTAGATTTATACAAACATTGAATATAAGCAAAAGTGGTTATGGAAGTATATTGTTATAATTGATAAAGATTGTAATAATGTCTATATTTAAAAAAATAATGAAATTTCTTAACCACAAAAAATCTCACTTTATATTTAATTAAGGATTTTAGATGATTTGTTATTACAAATTAAAATTCAATATGCTTATGAATTGTGAATAAATACGGTGTTACAAAACATCTTTACTTATAGGTTATGTCACAAATTCTGGAGGAGGTATATAATGGAAGTTTAATTAAATTCGAATGTTTCCCGAATCGCTCCGAATATAGCTGTTTCGGCTCACTTTTTATTCGTCTCAGATTCCGGCAGCCAACGCGTATTGTCTATTTACATTTTCAAAACTTCCAATTGGCGTGTTTACTTCAAAACAATATTTCTTATTAATAAAGGACAGACAATTCAGTTCACTTTCCAAATATTGTTGGAAAGTGAGCATGCCAAATATCTTCATCCTCATTTCAACATCATCGTAAAATATTATATTATAATATTAACATTATATTTCTGGGAGGCTATATAGTTTTAGACAACCAAACAGATTATTCTACGTCGAATGCGTATTCGATTAATTTTGTTTAGTTTCAATGTGAACTGTACGACTTTTCGAATCCGCCGAGAGTGAAGTGTGTCTTTTTCGTACTCACTGAAATAAAAAAGACGGCAATATAACTCAGAGTCGAGTAGGAAACGCAATAAAAATTTCTGCGGGTTGAAATTGTAATTTATTTAGACTTATTTGCTTCACGGTTTTTAAATTTCTACTAACCAAAAATAATTACAAGTAATTTGACATCATTCTTTTAAAAAATTAATATGATGTTATATTTCGAATATTTAGAAAGAACACCTGTAAGAACCTTGGAAAATGTTAGAAACGATTTTTAATACAACTTCAATATTTGGATAGTTAAAATTTTCTGAATGTTCTATGTACTTGTTCTTTTTTTGTACTTGGCCAGAGACACTGCCGTGTCTCTTGATTCTATAGTCTAACCGTGTACAGGACTGACTCCTGTGATACTAAAATTTTATGAGTCCGATTGCTTACGACAGTACTTCGTACCAGTGACTTTGCTTAAATATAATATCAAATAATATTCATAAAGAATAACATTAATAAATAATAGTAGTATGTGTGTATCAAACGACTTGACCGCAAAACAAAAAAGTAGATTTCTCATGTAAATAAACAGAATTATATAAATTAAATATATTTAAATAAATAGAAAAATATAAGTATGGTGTTTTTATTAATTGTAAATGGTTTGAAATTATTAGACGTCGTATTTCTAAAATTTATCAAGTATATTATTCAATAATTGATACAGTTTGAAAACTAAACTATAAGTATATAATTAATATAAACAATGAACTATATGTATATCAAACTTAACCTTAAACAAACTTAATAGAAATATTTCGTCAAGTGAGTGATTAACTCATCTCTGTTTAAAAAAGGCTTGGAACAATATAAGCATTTAGAAATTATAACTTGGGGACCAATATTAACGTACAGAATTTTTAAACGGTATGTCCCTTTTGCACATTGCCTACCCTTTGCTGATATTTTTTGATTGCGTAAATTACATTGAGTGTAGACTCTCCGTCCTGAATTTGGTTCTCTTCCTTTATCACAATTAACAAGTTTTTTACTGATATAAGTGCAATTATGCTTGATCAAATGCTGTTTTTGTCTGAATGATTTTACACATTTTTGGCACTCAAATGGTTTCTCACCAGTGTGAATATTCTTGTGTACGGTCAAATTCTATTTCAATGTAAATAATTTTCCACAGTCATCACACTTATACGGTTTTTCACCTTTATGAATACGCCTATGCATCTTTAAGTTACCCTTATGCGAGAATAATTTTCCACAATCATCACACTTAAACGGTTTCTCGCCATTATGAATACGCATATGGTTATTTAAATTACATTTCTGCGAGAATGCTTTTCCACAATCGTCACAATTATACGGTTTGTCACCCTTATGAATACGCCTATGAATGCTTAAGTGACCATTCTGCGAGAATGCTTTTCCACAATCATCACACTTAAACGGTTTCTCGCCATTATGAATACGCATATGGTTATTTAAATGAGTTTTTTGCGAGAATGCTTTTCCGCAATCATCACAAATAAACGGTTTGTCACCCTTATGAATACGCCTATGAATGCTTAAGTGACCATTCTGCGAGAATGCTTTTCCACAATCATCACACTTAAACAGTTTTTCACCTTTATGAATACGCGTATGCCGGTTTAAGTTACCCTTATGCGAGAATGGTTTTCCACAATCATCGCAGATAAACGTGATTAATGATGTCATATTTTTAGGAGACCTAATGATAAATTAAATTTAATGTATAATCAAAATTCGTAAAGATTATTTCATAATTGAAAATATATTTTACGTATATAAACATTACTTGTACATTC
>JABFQK010000151.1:0-12989 GCA_022816885.1 Trissoscelio sp. ZL-2020
TGTGCGAACGTGTAAAATAAAATGCGTGCATAAAAGAGTTAAAATGAGGGACAAAATTTTAACATTCAAATTTTTTTTCTGTTTTAGGTTTCCAACGTGCAACGGCGGCGGGGGTACAAAGCAGACCGTGGCTGGGCCTCGAACATATCAACAAAGCGTCGAAGCGCAATCGAATTAACTACCGCGAAAAGGCCATAAAGATCTACAACTGAAAGTTCGACCTCGCCCCAAATCCAATCAATAATCCCAGCAAATTCAATTCTTTTTGTATAAAAATCTACGAGTGCCGTCAACCGTCTCCATTAGATGAAAAAAGATGATCAATTTAACGCGAGCTTCAAACTAAAAAAAAAACAAAACTAAAACAAAAAACAATAAAATGTCAAAAAAAGAAAAAAAATACAAAAAAAAATGTCAACTCGGATTTGCTAATCATTATCATTTTTGAGCCTTTCGTTGCGATGCGATCTTTGCGCCATCTGTCGCATTCGTTTATGTAAATTGACGAATTATATATATACATATACATCGACGTATGCTCCTTTTCAAACAAAACAAAAATTGGGACTGTGTGTCTGTACGTATGAGTGTGATGAAAATGATTCATTTTTGTAAGCTGGTCAGTTTTCGAACTTTCTTTTTGTCGAGGAACTTTATCGCTTGAAAAGAGATGCTGGTTAAATTATTATTGTATGATATTAACACTAATAGTAGTAATCTTAAATAGTAATCAGTTTGACGGACAAGAGTTGTGTACATAAAAAAATTTGTTTTCAGATTATACTTGTTGTTGCACGTCTGTGCAATGTACAATATTGCTCTTGACTATACATAGATATATATAATTGAACAATTAACCATTTTCGTGATGTGTAAAAAAGAACTAGTAGAACCGAAACACCACTCGAATTATACTTTTGAAAAAGCAATCTAATATTTTTTAAACTGATCATTTCACTGATGCTTTTGTAAAACGTGAAGAAAATAAGAAGTGATAGGATGTGTAAGGCATGTTTTTTCATTACAGAGCAATAGTCGTAATCATGACCAGAGTAGTATTTCTACAATTGATAATCATATTCATTTTGTAATTTAGTTTTTTTTTTGCGTTGATGATTAATTGTCGATCGAACTGGCCTCTTAGAACATCGATTTAAATTGTATCTTAGCATTTATTAGCATTTTCAAATTGCAAGAAGAAAAAAAAAAGTTTTCAACGATTTTGTTACACATTTTAATGTATTTATTTTTAAATAATGTAAATGCAAAAGAAACTGGAGCAAATTATTGTAATAAATGTATGATGTATCATGCTGATATTAATATCGAAGTATTAAACGAATTAAAAGAAATAATTGAAAAGTTTGTGGGGCAAAGATCGACTCCTAAATTTTCAGCGTTATTATGATTTCGAATTGTAGCTATTTATATGTGGAATTTAAACAGTAGATTATAAGGATCGTGAAAATCGTACACCGTAAAAAATGAAGTCTTGCATTGACAGTAATATAACCTGGACCGTTCGTTGATTACGGCGATCATCTTAACGATTGTATGATAAGATGATAGTTATTCATCGATAATAGCGACAGAAATATTTGTTAAATATAACGAAAAATAAATGCAATATCGATTACTATTCATTTCTCAACACTTCAATTTAACACTTTATTTTTAGAATATAAATTTATTCCACTCAAAAAGAAAATCTGTTGGCAGCCCTGCGGGCTGCCAACATTCTTTTCTTTCTGAGTGGAATAAAACATCGTACTCAACTCGTAAAAAACGGGATATATGTTGGCAGCCCTTCGGGCTGCCAACATAAAACCCGTTTTTCACTCGTTAAGTAATATACTATTAATTTTTAAATTTATTAATTATTTCATTTAATTTTTCTAGATTTTGTGGAACCGAAGACGATGCTCTAAAAGAGATCTTGAATCGAACGAGAACTGAAATCAAAGATGAAAAAACACAAAAAGAAAGAGAAAAAACACTTGAAAAAGAGCTAAACTCAGATGAAAATAACGTAGATAAAGTTTTAGAAGAATCGAAAATCTTGGAGAACGGTGAAGCTGAAACTGAATTAGAATTAAGAGAATCAGATAGAGAGGAAGCCGGTATTCCTGGTGCATCTGCGACAGGAAATTCTTTGAATGGTCGTCAGTGTTGGTCCACATCGTTGGAAGACAATTCGAATTCTGAAACGCCGTGTTTTTTACATCCAGGGGATAGTAATACGTATGACTCTCTAATCCAGGACTATGAAACGACCGGAATGGTTGAGAAACTGGATATTGACAAATATTATAGTGTGTTGTTAGAAGAGGATTGTTCTAGTACTGAAAAAGAAAGTCAACCGGAAAAGGAAGTAGGTTTATATATATGTATAAATATATATTAATGGAAAATAAGTAGTTTTAAATAATCAATGGAAAAAAATTAATTTTAAATTATCAGTTTTTAATGATTTTTAATTATTAATTAATATTAATCATTCATTTTAATTTTATTTTATTTCATTTTTATTCTTTAATTTTAAAAATAATCTTAAAAGTCAATTTGATAAGAAAAGCTAATCTGCGTACAATTCCAGAAATCAAACTCTGCTTCTTTGCAGACCACAGAAACCCTGGACCATCCCCTTGGAAAAATTGCCAGGGAGCAGAGCTTGGATTCCCAAAACTACAGTTGCAAAAGTTGCGGTCATCTGATTGGTTTGACCTTCGCGAAAGCACACGTCTGCAATTTTACTGGATATTACTTCTGTTCAAGTTGCATGATGGTGGAGGAAATGTCGATTCCAGCACAGATTGTTCATAATTGGGATTTTAATCGGTATTTATTCATTAATACTTAATAATTAATTAATTAATTAATTAATCAATCTTTTAATTTGTATTAATTCATTTACAAACTTTTTTAACAGGTATCCAGTCAGTCTAAAAGCTGCAAACTATTTAAACAACTGTACAGACCTGATTGACTTAAATGAAATAAATCTGCGAATTTATCACGCAGTCGACTGTATGGCACAACTGCAGAGTTTGCGCATTCAACTCAATCTGTTATGCGCATATTTGTTCTCCTGCAGGGAACCAGTCATTGAATCTCTGCAGAAAAAAGTGTCGCCCAGAGACTATTTGTACGAAAGCGTCCACAAGTACTCGGTTGCTGATCTTTTTGACGCACCGAGCGGATCTTTAGCTCAGCAATTGCAGAAAATTGTTGAATTTGCTAAGGATCACGTGTTGAATTGCTGGCTCTGCAGTCAGAAAGGATTTATTTGCGAAATTTGCAGTAATCCGAAAATCATTTATCCTTTCCATACGAAGTCTACTTATAGGGTTGGTATTGTGTAAATTTTTTTGGGAAATGAGCAATTACTTGGTGACTGCTAATCTTTATCACATTTTAAAATATAACAATGCAATAATATTCAATTATCTAAATATTATATCACATTATTATTATATTATTAAATATATATTCTGGTATAAGGTCAATTTATAAAAACAAAAAATTTTTTTTGTTATTTTATCTTTATTTATTAATTAATAAAAATAAAAAATATATATATTATTAATATATATATTAGGGTGTCCCTAAGAAAAAAAATTTTTCAGGTCCGCATTTCCAAAGGTCCTATATGCATAAAAAATAAGGTAGACATACGTGATAACGTCGGATCATAGTGATATAGTGTGCCTCAAGCACATTATATGTCAAAAAATTAATGTTTTTCATATTTTAATGAAAACTCCATTTACTATCATAAGTAATCATTTTGTTTTTACTTTTAAATTGCTCAAATTGTTTCAAAATGACTGTAAAATGATGTTTCATCGATTAAAAGTTATTATTTTAGTGATTCACATGTAGTTTCTTAGCTTAAAGTAGAATAATTAAATTTTTTAAATAAAATTACACAAAAAGCCGATTTAAATTAAATAATAAAATTATTGTATAAATAAAAAATCGTATTTTCATGCAAATTCTCATAAAGCAATTTTCAGAATATATTTTAATGTATTTTTAAATATTTTTTATAAACCTAACCAAAAAATATTTAAATTTAATTTAATAATTGTAAGATAGTTTATTAAACTATCTTACAATTTTTTGGTTAGGTTTATAAAAAATATTTAAAAGTACATTAAAATATATTCTGAAAATTGCTTTATGAGAATTTGCATGAAAATACAATTTTTTATTTATACAATAATTTTATTATTTAATTTAAATCAACTTTTTGTGTAATTTTATTTAAAAAATTTAATTTTTCTACTTTAAGCTAAGAAAATACATGTGAATCATTAAAATAATAACTTTTAATCGATGAAACATCATTTTACAGTCGTTTTTAAAAAATTTGAGCAATTTAAAAGTAAAAACAAAATGATTACTTATGATAGTAAATGGCGTTTTCATTAAAATATGAAAAAAAATAATTTTTTGACATATAATGTCCTTGAGGCACACTATATCACTATGGTCCGACTTTATCACGTATGTCTACCTTATTTTTTATGCATATAGGACCTTTGGAAATGCGGACCTGAAAAATTTTTTTTCTTACGGACACCCTAGTCAATATACATATTACAGTATTCTCTAAGTGTGATACATGTGTGATATATATATACATTTCTGTGATACATGTTTGTGATTAAAATATATTATATAAAACATTCAATAAGAATAATGATCATTTACATATGCTCAATAATTTTAACGGCTTTAACGATATTGAAAGCATATTTTTGATCGGTCTTACCGCGCAGTCGTGCGATTCATGTCCGATGATCAAAGACTGAGTTCTTTGCGATGATGAAGTTTGTCGATAGATTTAGGATCTCGATTTCACTCGTCGTTAGAGATACTGTTTTATTGCGTTACAGAAATAAATATATAAATATATATATACACCTATATACAAGGTGGTCCATTTTAAGTTGTATTGTAGTATTCAGATTCAAAATCTGAAAAACACGTCTTCAATATTTTCGAGGGGGACATCCCTCAAAAACTTTTCCAATAAAACCTACATAATTTTTAGCGTAGAATCCAAATCTGCAAACAAAAATGAGGGTTCCCATTTAAGATTTTAAATTTGACCCCCGCCCCACCCACTGGGGGTTGGATCAGGGCCCTTATTCTGTAACTTTTCACGTAAAATTTTCTGACGTAAAATGTGACATTAGCGCTCTAAGGTTTATCAAGCAGTTTTCTGATCTATATGAAATTCTTATATAAAGTTATAGAGCGCTGTATATCATGGTTAACACATTTTACGTTTTATGTCAGAAAATTTTACGTGAGAAGTTACAGAATAAGGGCCCACAGAGAGTGGTGTTTGGTATCATCGGATGTCCCCCTCGAAAATATTGAAGACATGTTTTTCAGATTTTGAATTTGATGAGTATTTCCCGAGATATTCTAAAATACAACTTAAAATGGATCATCCTGTATAACGAATGGAATTCTTCTGATTGTCGTTTTTTAAGAGTTTTGTAATTGCGTACGTTAAGTTCGTTCAGCTTCTCAGAGTTTATCGATTTAATAATTTATGGTTACATATATGCGATATTTCGTCTGTTTTACGTCAAATTGTTCGTGCGTAGCCGAAAAGCGAGTCAATTAAAGTTATAAGTACATATTTTAATACATATATTAATAGATGTGAAAGGGATTTACACGGGGTAGAAAACAGTTTCGCGGATAAAGTGCAGAATATTATTGAACAGACGAAAGTAAACACCAGATATTATCATATATATTATATTTATTATATTCAAGAAAAACAAGCTGAGGAAAGATATTTATTCTCACTTTGCTTGCTTGATATAACTTCTATTTTGTCTTCTTCCGGGTACTTAGTTCCTCTCGTTATATGTTGGGATATGCTACATTATTCTGCCATGTAAGATGTGTATACAATTCAAATAAAATATATATTTGGTGTATATATGCTAGATTATTCTGCCATGTAAGATGTGTATACAATTCAAATAAAATATATATTTGGTGTATATATGCTAGATTATTCTGCCATGTCAGATGTGTATACAATTCAAATAAAATATACATTAATACCTATATTTGGTCTTTATTTGTATCTGTAAGAAATTTACAGTTGGAACAACGAAAAATACCACATTTGGGATATTACCTGGAGTTGTGTTTTCTTTCTTATTTCTATAGCTTGTTTACAATTATTTCAATAAAAGAATGAGAAAAAACTCAATCTGCAATAATTAGAATTAATTACAAAACCTACTTATTTTAAAATTAAACTTAAAATTAACATATATTATTTTTTGTATTTCCTTTACAAAAGGCGCCCTCTGTAATTTGCAGCACCGCATTTACAAATAATGACTTTGCCGGGAATACTGCCAACATCGTAGCTGTAGTTCCAAGTCAACTCTTGACCTGCACGAATATAATTCAATGCAAAAACTGCCACCTAGGGGAATTTAACATCATGTGTATCAACAAATACATTTTGGACGAAAACGTTAGGATCACATGAATGCTGAAAAATAATATTTTAGTTAGTTATTATAAATATATGGTAGATGGACCCCTTTTGGACACTGCACCGCTTTTAAACATTATCCATTATTTTTATACTTTTATATTGTAAAAATTAATATATTCTATAATGAATATTTGTTATTAATTTGCGTTGTCTCATTTTTTTTATTGTTTACTTTTGGCAGCATTAAATATTTGAAATACAATGATTTTAAAAAATGTCAAAAAGTAGCATAAAACTGTCCAAAACCGGTGCATCTACCCTAATGTCTGAATGAAATCCAAGAATTCTTTGTTTCTGCTATTAACTTACATTTAAATAATGGCCAATATTGCCATTCTGTCACATTCATTCCTTCAACTACTTCTACATAATCCAACTTTGCAAGATATTCGTCACCATAATTTTTTCCACCTTCATTAGCACCCTATAAACAATTTTCCAAGTTAATAATTTATTATCAATATATCTTCTAATACATTAAATGCTGTTACAATATTAATATTTGTACCGGTTCTGTTAGTAGTCTGCCAACATATATACAAATAAAAGAACCACGAGGAATGTCATTCAAGCACCGAATGCCCCAACCTCGGGGAGCAGTTTTGAACACTTGCAGTTTTAATGTCAAAGGATGCTGAACAACATGATTCAGACAAATTTTCACTGAACATTTGCATCGTGAATTGCATTCGTATATACCTGTTGTAACTGGTTCAGGAAGTCTTTTATATACATAACCCACATTAGTGTTTGGAACTTTATCACCTAATGTTGCACCTTGTATAGTCAGCTGCCAACACTGGTACTTGTTTTTGTCCTGCAAAATATTGTAATTATTCAAAACTGCTTTTTAGTAATAACTTATCAATTTATTTATTATTGAAACCAATTTGTATAAAATATAAGCGAATAAAAGAATGTATAATTTGTATTATAAAGATAAAAATGTTTAACTATGAAATAATATAAATATACAAAATATGTTAATAACATAAAATATTTGAATATAATTACATATTTTGGATGATTATTCGTTTTAATAATAAATAAACATACAAAATTAATTGCTCATTAGACAACACAAATTTTACTAAGTTTTTTATGATATTTTTTGTTTTTTAATCAAATTTTGTTTAATGAATTTCACTTCTTATGCAAATTGTATTTCAATTATATAGATAGCACATTTGAATGTCTATGCGATATTTAGATGAATCATAAGATACGATTTATTTGACATTCAAATTCTGTTTTTCAAGGTGTTTAGAATATTTTCGTTCTTCTCGATTCTAAAATTCCGCACATGAATACAAATTCGAGATAAGATGAAATTCTTAAATTATAATTTAGAGATCCAGTAGAGGTGGAAATTTCAAATCTGACGATTTTTACAAAAAACAAAATAATTAAAAATAACTTATAAGACTGATTTACAGTAAAAAGTTTCTATTTATTACCTGACAATCATCTTCACAATCACAACTGCACAGGAATTCAGGATCTGTATTCAAATAAACACCTTCCGTTGGTTCTCGTTGAGTACTATAAACTATAGTATCCGGCAATGCATGATCTAGTTCGTTGACGCAAGGAATTAGTACATATTCAACTCCATAACTGAGATCCTACACATTAATTTCCAATTTAAATTAATTCTAATGTATTTATATAAAAAATTACGAATTACATTATAAAATTTATACACAGAAGTAAAGTGAATATCCCAATTTATAACTCGTTTCAATTTATAAAAAATGTTAAAAATAACGTATAATACATTAATTATTGCATAACAAAACAGTCTAAATAAAATATTAAGAAAATAATACAATTTTGTATACATAAAATAGATTCAATAATTATTGTATTTTAGGTTATATTAAACGTTTTTTTACAAATTGAGACGAGTTACAAATTGGGACATTCACCTTAGTTCTTGTTTATGTTGAA
This sequence comes from Trissoscelio sp. ZL-2020, assembly GCA_022816885.1. Classification (NCBI taxonomy): domain Eukaryota; kingdom Metazoa; phylum Arthropoda; class Insecta; order Hymenoptera; family Scelionidae; genus Trissoscelio; species Trissoscelio sp. ZL-2020. Next base: position 8,495 of record JABFQK010000151.1, read on the forward strand.
AGAATTCAGTAATAAAAGATTTATTAAATAATAATTTGAATAATGTATAATTAAAAATTATAAATCAATCGTTTGATGTCTGAGAGCTAATTAAACTTTTCTGAAACGAAAAAGCAATTAAGAAAAGATTACATTTTACCATTGGTCTTTATGGATAAGACTCCAAATATTTCTTAATAAAATCTTGAAAATCCTTGGGAATATCTTCGTAAACTCGTGCTGAACTCTCGCAAACAACAAAAATATACTTGTGTTGAATGTATTGTGCATATCCGTCGTCGAAGAAGACTAAATACCTTGAAACAGTATAATTCATAATTAATATTATTGTTTTTAGTAAACGTCATTTCAGTTTGGTTAGTTTATTTTTTACCTATATTTATTCAGGATTTTCGGCGGCTCTGCGATAACACCGCTATAATAATTCGTAGATAAGGCATCCTGGAAAATAGCGACAACTCGGGTGCCAACAGGTATTATCACTGAACAAGGTGATGCAAGGGCTACATGTTTCCCAATGTAATTATTAACTTTTCCATTGTATTTCTTCGGAAGTAATTTTACGCGGCATTGAAATGGATTTGAGTTAAGTACTCCAATCACCTGAAAAAGTAATATTTAATATTTTTTTCTGGTCTAGGCAGCGGCGAAAAGTGAAACTAATTGACACCTCGGATCAAAAATTGCACTTGGGCGCACTAGCGCCCTCGCAATAAATGTACTATTTATTTTTATTACAATATTATATTTTAATAATGTAAATACAAATATTATAAAACCATAAAAGTTCAGTTCTATACTTATATTATAAAACAATATAAACAACGTTTATATACAACAGTTCCAAATATTATCTACATAAAAATAGATTTTTTAGTTTTCCAAGCAATTCGACTTCATGAAATTATACTCATATTATTTGAAATATTTATTTATAATTTATTTACTTATTTTTCCTCTTATCCATGGAATAAGAGTATGTTTCATTGTAAAGACAACACTATCAACAACTGGATATTGTTTAACAAATGGTCCTGAAGGAGGTAAATCCAAAGTTACAAGCAATCTGTCTCTTCCTCCGACTTCGTGTAAGATTTCAGGCTGATTATCTTGTTGCTGCTGTTGTAATTGTTGTTGTCGCTGTTGCTGTTGAATTTGTTGATTTTGACGATACTGTTGCAATTGATTAAGCTTTTGTTGCTGTGGTTGTAGTAATTGTTGTTGATGATGTTGAATTTGAATTTGTTTAATTGACGGGTGTGCCTGATGTTTACGAATTTGCGTCACTTTTTTCATAGCGACAGCTGGCATCGGGCCTTCTACTGGTTTATTCGGATGATAAACCTCCATAGTATTATCAGACACATTTATGTGTACTTCATCTAATTGTCTTATGTTTGGTCGGAATTCAGCATACAAATTTTTCCAAAGAGTATCTAATTTATTCGTCATTGACGTTATCTCTTGGTCCAGTTCATCATATCCATCTACAAATACAAAAATATTAATCTTTTTTTGAATACGTGTATATAAGAAGTGTTAAAATAGTTCAGTTCACGTAATATAAATTATTTACCTTATAATTGAATTTATGTATTTTAACTTATTGGGATTTGTTATTTGCCAAAAAGCCATCTGAATTATGGTAGAACTTTCATGGACAAGGTCAGAATTTTTTTTATAATAAAGTAAATGATCAATGTGGCACTATTAATACACAAGTTACAAACATTCATAAATTAAGTTCATTTTTAACAGATTTCTCCAATTAATATTGCTTAATTTGATGAAATTTAAATAAACAATATAAATACAAAGTTTTATTATAATAGTTCTACAGACTGCCTACAAACATTTTTGAAAAATATTATGTGCTTAATTTAGTATAACGTTCTTATGTTATTTAAAAAGTAGACAATTTTAGAAAATTTAGTACGGTATGCCATAATTAGTAATTCATTTTGACCAAAAATGTTGTACGTTTGCGTTTAATTAATTAGAATGTCAATTTTGTATTCATTTTCGTTATCTTATTTTCGACACCATATCCTATATCAGATCCCAATACTTACCATTTATTCGAACCAGTTGTTCTTGTAGTTTACTTTGAGCCTCGTCTATTTGATATTTAAGATCATAATTTTCTTCTATCGTATCTAATGCAGCTAAAAATTTCTTTTCCAATTCTTTAAGATCGTCTTCAGTTAAATAATCTTCTGTAAACAAAATTGCGTAATAAATTATTCTACCCACTAGTTTAAAATAACGCTAAATTTTATAAAAAGTAAAAAAATATTTTTGTAAATGTTACTGCAAACAAACTACATTTCTGTATATGGGGCATTGTACGTCAAACGCGCCACCTGTCATTTGACGTTTTTTAGACATAGAATACGATAGTTAAAGTATAGATTTTTGATTTAATCAATTTTTCTATAATAAAATAACTTAAATAGATAACATTATGAATTTTCATATCTTTGAACAGTTTTTATTATGACCAAGTTAAACTTAAAATATTCTCTGAATTCTCGACTTTTATACCCTGAAATTTCAAAATAGAATACACAGTACTTTTTAAGTTATTAATGTTTAAATATCAACGTGTTTTGAAACATGATGTAAACATCATGTTTTGACATTATTCGAATTCGTTTTTGGAAGCCAAATTTCAAGCCTTGTCAAAACACGTTGATATTTAAACATTAATAATTTATAAAGTATTATGTATTCCATTTTGATAATTTAGGTTGTAAAAGCTGAGATTTCAGAGTATATTTTACGTTTAATTTGTTAATAATAAAAACTGTCTAAAGGTATGAAAATTTATAATGTTATTTATATAGGTTATTGTTTTACAGAAAATTATTATTATTAATTTATATTAATATTATATTAATTTCAAAAAACCATGTTTCGAAACGTCAAATGACAGGTGGCCCGTTTGACGTAGAATGCCCCATATAGTCTTAATTTAATAATCATTTTAAATAAGAGATATTATTGACTTGCAATCTATTACATTATAATCTAATATTTAGTTGTTAGTAACCAATTAAATACTACTTTACCATCCTTAACTGTACCATTTTCATTATCGGAATCACTATCAGATATTTCGACCTCATTTGTATGATCAGGGTAGCCACAATCAAATAATGGTTTTCGTGTTTTAACAGCATCAACAAGTTGCTAAAAAATAACTATGTAGCAGAAAACCGCCATATATATTTTAATTCCCGCTAAAAATCCGCTAGATGGCCTTTTGAATTTCCCGCTAAAAACCGCTACATGGTCTTTTGAATTCCCCGCTCAAAAACCACTAGATTGTCTGTTGAATTTATAGTAAAAATAACAATTATAGTAATAAATCGAAATTCGTTCTTTTTTATTACCAATTTGTTATAAATTAAATGTTTACAGCAAATAAAAGTGCTTAAATAATTAATTAAATATATAGTTTAATAAATTTTGTAATTAAATATTTAGTACCCAGAAAAATGAATTTTTTTTGTAGAAAAATAATATAATACATATTAGTTTTTTTTCTATTCTATATATTACTTGTCGGTGCTCGTTGTATAATATAAATAAAAACTAGTCTGAAATACATTATTCTCATTATTACTTTATTATTAATTACTCAACAATTTATTAATAAAATCAGAAAGTTTCCTATTTAAATGAACAATTATATAACTGTTTAAATTACCGTATTTATAAAAAAATATATTTTTTATGAATTTAAATTATTAAAAGTAAATTTATTAAAAATTTATTTTTAAGTATTTTTATTGATTGTAAACATTTAATATAAAAGTAACAAATTGTACTTCGATTATTACTATGGTTGAATTTTTGTTTGACTGCATAGAATGATTCAATCAATGGTACCGTTTTTGTTTACATTTCTTGCTCTAATTTTAAATAATTCTTAATTTTATTACTTTGTTTACCTAAACCTAACCAATTAGGTTTATTATTAACACTCAATGCGAATTGATTTAAATATTAATGTTTTAAATTATTATTATTAAATATAACGTTATTAATAAATGTTCATTTATTTGTAATAGCGACTTTTATATTATATCATTTGCAGAAATTAATTGTACTAATCAAGCTTATATTATCAATGATCGAATATTGATTGCCCTTTGATTTCGTCTTGCCTTCGCTCAGGTCAAAAATACAGAGGATCGAGGGTCGATTTCGGTAATTATCTACTCATGTGGAAAAAATTGTTTAAAAAATCATAAAAATGGAAGAATCCTGAATACGATTATGAGCTTTATTTTCAATTCTGAGATGGGGTCATGCAGGGTCATGCTGAGTTCGTGTGGAATTACCCGTAGATAATTATTTCTCAATAATTTATTAAGAATCCCAGTTTTCATGTGCTAGACAATAATTTTTTCAGTTTTTGATAAAATTTTCAAATTCTACATTCAATTTCCCATAAAAATCAAGTGCGATATTTAATTTTTAACTGAAT
>JABFQK010000152.1:0-12977 GCA_022816885.1 Trissoscelio sp. ZL-2020
ATCCCTTATTAAATAATGAATCCCCCTCGTTAACGCTATTAAATTTGATTGCCGAAAGAAAGACAGCATTATGTATAATCAAAATTCAACATCTTCCTCGAGATAAAGTCTGAAAACAATTCAATCAGCTGAAAAAGTGCTCTGTCCAATCCGGCACAATTAATGTTAGTCAAGCCAGTAGTTAAGATCGTAGATAGCCAGGACTGTCCGCAAGTAGATGTTATCAGGGGGGAATCACAACAAATCATAAACAGACGTGAGGATTTCATTCGCTCACTAATTACCTCGACGCAATAAACGTCGGGTCCTAATCAATCAAGACCAAATTGATATTCCGCTCCAATTTGTTAACGCAAACGAAATCATTTTTTTTTTTTCGTTTTCAGCCGCAAAAGACGTTATAAATTACCCACTGGCTGAGTGTTCTGTTGTTATACTATTAGAACAAAATAAATCAGAGATCCGGACGACGTGATAATTTGTCAAGCTTTCGTAATTGATACGTCGTGGAGCCTCGAAAACGAAGACGATGAAAAAGTGTGTTGCGTTGCCGGATAAATTCGGAAATAAAAAATGGAGGAACGCGCGGCATGCGAGGGCACCGGATAGTTCGGTGTTGTCGCTGTCGATGCAGGGCCCCGAAAAGATAGAGACGAATCCATTAGCCGCGAACGCGGATTGAGCAATAAACCAACTGGGAGGTAAGTCAGTTTCCTCCGGCTTTCGAGAAGATCGTACCTGGACCTCTTATTCCTGTCGGCCCGCATTCCCGTACAAGATGTCGCGCCGATAAAACGGGCCCCCCTCGCCTCTGTCTGTTAGACTTCCCTCGAGCAATTCATTTAAACATTCCCCGAGGTGGTCGCGCGACAAATTACTCCCCGAAGCCGAACGCGCGGCCCCGAATTGTCCGCCTGCGAGACTGTACTATCTCCATTCAATGATCTCGCCCCTCTTCGTCGCTGCTCAGTTTCCTTCGCAGTACCGAACCATATCACACCATCTCCTGCGAACCTCGGAAGCAACCCTCTGTATCAGCTGAAAACTTGTTAAATAGGGTGACAATACTCGCGCTTTTGTTGCTGTTATTATGTTTGGTCACTAACAAAAGATTAGTATGAGGCAAGTGGAATCAGCATACAGGCAGTGGAAAATCTATATGATATCTGAGCATTTGGAACATGGTTACTATAATACTGAAAATCCACTTGATCTATTTGAAGCATATAATGTTCAATATCAGAAGAAATAAGTTATAGGTTATGTAGATTCCTTTTAAATATCAAGGGAAAAGACGGTAAAAGATTTGTCGAGAATGGTCTAGGACCATAAGAAACACTTCCAACTTTCCCTTTGGAAAAATAAGAAATGTCAGTCTAACTTCAACGGTCAAACAAGACACATACGCGTGTCAAGATGAAAAATAAGTGCAAAAAGAAAATAAATAAAAATGATCCATACCGATCTCTAATTATAAAATGCCGAAAAAATTAATAAACGTGTAAGTGAATATGCTAATATTAATTTAGACATAAGGATGTATGCAATTAATTAGAAACTAATGTGTTACCATCATATTGTAGATTACTAGTGCTCTAAAGAGGTCTGAGCATATCAGACGAAACGTCAGCTTACGATCAACATTAATAATAAAAAGTCTCAAATAATACAAATTGAGAATATTAAATAAAGGAAGGATTTTTGAGCAAAAAAATAAGTTATTCATCATGATAATTTCCGAATAATTGAAGTGGAAATTCAAAATGTTACAGAAATACATGTTTCTTAACATTATAAGAATTTGTATTTGTGCTTAATAGAATTTTATGTACAGGAATGTTGTTACCATGAATCGGAAGGGCAGTATGTGGAAAGTGGAACATTTTTAACAATATAATTATCAACAATGATGATATAGATACTAATTGGTACAGAAACCCCACATACCCAGAACGAGTTTATAACTTCTTATCTAATCATCTGATTCATCAGAAAAGAGCAATGATTTATAATCTGATTGATCAAGCAATTTTACTATCAGACAACGCCACTCAAACAGTATAGAATTAGTCAAACTTATTTTAATCAACAACAGTTATCCAAGCAAGTTTATCAACAAACGCATTCATTCTCCTTGCGGATAAGATGATAACAATAACTGTTGAAGAAGAGGTAACTTGCCTTTTAAAAATACGAGTTCCTCTTCTTTCATCAGTTATTTGAAGGAAAGATAATCATATTTGATCATTTCGAAAAGAAACAATCTACAATATCTGTATACACACACATTAAACTGATACAACAATTGTAAGAAACAAAATCTGTTTGTATTTAGTATCGGTCTAACGGTAACGACAAAAGCGCAAAACAACAACGAAGTGGATCCGTGAAAGCTGAGACTTTAATGTCAACAACATCGGCTAACCCTCTCCTTAACAACCACTCGTACGCCTAAGACGAGGTAAACCTTTGAAGTTTTAATGCCACGATTGCAAAAAGGAAGAGACACCTAGGTGGCGCGCTTCCAAGGCTCGTTGTCTCCCCCTCGGCGATGGCTCCCTCTGTCATGCACAGAGCTACACGTTACATGGTACGCGGCGTGTAGCGAGAGCCATTTCACGTTTCTACGTAAGCATGATATCGCCTTCCGGGATGTATTGGATTTCCCTTCTCTTAATCTTTTCCTTTTTTCAACGCGGTGGAAGATCGCGGAAAATCGCACACAATTATCAGACCCATCGATCTTTCTGCCGCGTCGTTTGCTTATCCCGAATAAATCGATGAGCCGTCCCTTTCGTCTCACGACGTCTCGAGTATAGCAGATATGGGTAGATTGATGGACGGGTAAGGCCACTGATTGAATCCCTTTCGACAAGAAAAGAAGACGTAGAGGAGGGAAAAAGAAGCCGGTATATATTCACGGGTACTCTCGTTCCCCCTTCGTCACGTTCGGAGGGTTGCTACGTGGAGAGGCGCGACTCTAATGAAAATCCCGCGCTTTTCGGCGCAAACCGTCGTTATCGCTTTCAGAGGTCGCAACCTCTTTCGATTGAACAATCAGCGCATAATTATTTCGCTTCACGAAATTCTTGGTTAACATTATAACATATTAAATACAAAATACATCTCTTATGATTCGTGAAGTGATACAGAAAATTATAAGCAGATTAAGATTTCATATTTGCTAGTCAATTAGTAATTTTCAAAAGTAATGATTCGTGGGTATGACTACACTTTTTCCTTTATTTTCAGATTTACAGATTTCCAAAACACACTGTAAGTTTATTTAACGAAAAATGTTGACTGTAAGACGATGAATTTAACGCTACAAAAGTTCGAAGTCTACTGACGAAGGACCCAGCTTTCCTGAAAACTGGAAAGGGCCATAAAGCATACATTGGGACGAAGAAAAATCTTATACTGACTAAGAGAACCCGAAACAATATAAACTTCGTTTTAGCTTATTGGCTAAATAATAAGATCATGCGAAACAATCACTATTTCTTCAACAATTTTATACCTAAACAACAGTTAAGTTAAGTTTCAAACCCAGGACCCCGGCGTGGGAACTAATGGCGTTACCAACTTGGCCTACCTAAACAACAGAAAAATACCGTTCTAAACTAGGTCCCAAGGACAAACCTCCTATCGACCAGTATGAATTATCCGAAAAGTACAATTTGTATGAATACATATGCCCTCCCTATTAAAACAAATAGAAATGCCGCGAAGCACTGTTCGCTATGTTCCCTGATAAGCGGCAATTAAGGCCGCCCTCGAAATGAAGTTAGCGTTCGTTACTGCACATAACCTAACAATGCAGCCGTGTAGCAACAAGTAAAGCCGCGATAAGCAACGCCGCTATCTACACGATCTACATGATGTTTCTCGGGCGCGCTTATTATCGGCGGAACGCATTAATCTGAATATCGATAGGCTCGGTTGCTTCCGGGGGCGGCGCTGGCGTCGAATCGAACGTACCCCTGCGACGCGCAAAAACCAAAGCTATTCGTGTGCTTCTCCGGAACGTTTGAAACGTCACGGTTATATACAAATGTGCGACACACGGTTTGTACGTGCGTGTGCGACGAAGAAAAGCCGAGGGAGGAGGACGCGGATCGCCTGGTAGTCGTCAGTGGTGTGTTAAGAAGGGTCAACGTCCGACCCTCACCACTACGCCACGGATCGACGCGCATTTTACGCACCAACACAGGCCGAGCGCGCGGTTTGTTTTGGTTCCCCGGGCGTTACCCCGTAGCGCGCCGCTGCCGCCCCCTATCCCGTCTCTCGCTCCCTCCTGCTCGCTCTCTCCCGTCTCTCTCTCCGTCACTCTCTCTTGCACGCCGCAGCGCTCTCTGCCCATCTTTCCTCCTCCCTTGACGATGCCTCCGTCCGTCCCTTCGATCCCCCCTTCTCCGCCCCCCCCCGCCCCTCGTCCGTCCACCTTCCTCTCTCTGCCGCTCTCTCCTGCACGTATACTCTCTTTTTACTCCTGTCTTCGAAACCTCCTATCCGAGTTGCCCTCGACGCCGGCCGGTAAGCGATATACCATACGCGCCCAGATCGCATTAGTAGGGCCTACTACTTTCGTGAGCCATTGGCCCGAGGAATGCCGGCGAGACACCGGCTGCACCCGAAATTCGACAGAAATGACGTAGCTTCCGGTCGGACCAATGACGAACCAAGAACAAAAATGTCTCTCGGTCGCGCAGACACGTCTTTGTCTCGCGGATGTTGCCCCACGAGAGGGTACTCGCATTATCCTTTAGAGCTTTGTTCAAGCGTTGATGTTCAAGCCTCGACATCTAGTCTTCTATGCATTCATGTTTAAAGGCTTTCCTAACTTTTCATTGCTCGTTTTAATATATTTTGAATTTTGCAAGGTGAACAGTGTTGCCAAGTTGACCTGCTTTAACGCTTCTTTTTAATGGAATATATCATTACATTGTATACACTTTACGGAGTTCGGATCATGGAGTGAGGAGTGAGGTATTTCGGAGTTAATTATAACATTTTTTCGTCCACAAAGTAACTCTCGTAAGGGTGGTATGAATTTTAGTTGTCTGATTCGGTAATGGATTTAGTGTATTCTCTATAAACACTGTGTTAAGTTTGGTTAAGGTTTGATCAAAGTGGACATTCGAATTTTTGTATTATTTCATTTCATAACATTTTTGCTATAATATATTTTAAAAATATTATAATGATCGTCAAGGAATACATATGAAAGAAAAGTTAATCAGTTTATGTCTCTTTTCATTGATAAGGAGAGGGGGAAATAATGTCCCTCATATATTCAAATAAGTGAAAGAAATTTGTTCAAATAACTGAAGGATAAATTAAGTGAAAGTAAAATAAGTGCGAGATTACTATACCATGACCCCGCTTTTTGCACTGTTGCATACAATAGGTACATCATATAGATCCGTTTTGAATTTGCGTTTGATTACAGAAGTGTTATTTGTGTGAATGAGATTATAATATATTTGATTGGTTTTTATTCAAATTAGTTTTAGATTAGTTGCACAATGTAATGAAAACGAATCAAAATTAACTCACTGTTGCATATTAATTCATTAAATTATTCAACTTTTTTTTTATTAACAAATTAAATTTGGCAAAATAATTTTATAATAGTATATTAAAAATTGCACAAAAGTAACAAAACAAAATTTTTGTCTTGAAAAATAATTAAAATTTCATTTCAGTCACTTTGTTCTAGCAAAATAAAAAATAATCCAAAATAAATACAAATTTATAACTAAAAATTGCTATTTGATTTAAAGTTTATAAATAATCTTCCACAGTACATTTTGTATGAAGTATAGAAAAAACTCCGCAAAAGTCAATACACTGATCCTTATATCCTATGTAACTTTTTAGGAGATCTTAAGATGGCTGATGAAGTTCTGGAATGGCTTGTCGATCAAAAAAGTAAGAAAACTTTTATGGTGATGATTATTACCACTGGCATATTATTAATTGTGACGCTAGTATCTGTTATAACAATCCCACCGGATTATGGATACACTACACAATTAGTTATTATAACTCCAATCACAGTGCCACCAACGTTTTCACCTTAATTATTCAATTTCAATTAAATCAGAAACTAAGAAACAAATAACACTGTGGCGAAGTGAATGAAATTAGCAACACGTTGTGGAAAAAAAGAATGCTTAACTCGATTTTCTGATCTCTTTCAATAACAAAACAATTCATTTTTTGACAAACAAACCGACGTGCGATTAACCACAAGCAAAAGCTCCTGCAATTTTTTTTTACAGTTATTAACAGTCTTGTAAATTATACACTGAATGATAATTCGATTTATTAATTACATAAGATAAAATTGTAAATAACGACGAGAAATGTGCAAATCTGTATTACAATTGATATGCATTTTGCGTATGATTTGGGCCTTCTTTGTATCACAAAAATCAAAATTTTTCATGCATTGTCCATATATAATTAATTATATTCATAGTCGTAAGTTGCGACACATCATTGCTGTTATCAATACGTTACACTCAATTGAAATCATCTGCATATTATATATTATCTGCATTATAGTATAAGTGTAATTTCATCTGTAAATACTTTTATTGCAATAAAATTTATATTTGTATAATATTGAGTCAGTAATTAATTTCCTGTCCTGTTCCTTTTCTATTTTATTTTTTGTTTAGAACAATTTTATGTTTGATTCTAGTTATTTTAGCTATCTATTAAAAGGTCATTTTCCAAGTAAAGGCTCAAATAATACTCAAGAATGCATGAAGAGTTAAATACTGGCTAAAGTAATTCAATTTTGAATTCATCCTTAAAGCAAGTAACCATCATCAAGCGATTTGTTTGTCGAAAAGTACGCATGGTCATTTTTATTTTGAGCAGCTAACACAAATTCCATTCGATTGCTGCCATTTCATTCTAATTCCTCGCTAAAGCGCAGAGAAAAAGAAACATCAACACAATTAATACAATCCAAAATCAAAATATATTTATAGTTACTTTTTATAATTGTAACCAAAAATAAAATTTCTTTTTTCTGCGCGAATTAATGTATAACAAATTTGATAAACCTGGAGCAAAACGTGTCTTATCCCAACACTGAATCGCGGATTTGATAACGAGCCAAACTAACATGTTGCCGTGATGTATCTGACTCGTTATATATTTGATTACTGCAGGCGACGGCTGCTTTCACATTGGAATGGGATCAAAGCGCGCGAAACCCACTCTTTCGTTCTATGAACCCTATCAATGCTGCCCCAGCAAGGCCAAACAGAGTACCAAGGTCGCTAAAATCAATCCGGTTCAATCAATCAAAGCTCCAAAAGTTCACACCACTTCGCCATCAAGATCCGTACCAACCACTAAAGTTCCTATGCTGAAGCCGATTAATAAACTGACTGCAAAGGACAGCAAAAAAACGGCAACCGCGACTGCCAAGAGCGTCGTCAAGACACCCGTACGTCATGATACGAATAAAGGCAAAAAAGGATTTTTCGGAAGCGGTAAATATTTCGAGTCTCCATTGCCAGCTGAACAAATTGAGATCATACTAATAGAAATGGAAATTAGGAAAGTCAGGAGTACTTTAATTTGAGATCTAGTCACATTCTAAATAGGACTTCTGAACTTTATATTAACTTTAACTTCTATCTTATAACCCTAGCATTAGGATTTACACCATTATTTTTGGATATAAATCAAAAAAAAATTATACAGTTTTTCCAACCAAAAAGTTTAGTCCCTCCTTACACCATAAATACTTTGGAAATTTCGTACACCTAATTAACATCATGTAATTTATACCCACTTATAACCACATGTATTCTAAGATTAAACCAATTTAGGTGTAAAAACTGTGTAAATGTTTCTGATTTACAATGTGCTTTTTCGGAGTAAATCCAAATGTCAGGGAAGTACACGTTTCTGGGTGTGAATCGCCAATCTTAATTTCACGTATACAGTCTTTAAGACAATCAGTAGGTTTGAAATTTGAGATCATTAAATATTATTTAAAACAATTTTTTCTTAATATTAAGGTTGATAGAACGAATTTTTGTCATTTGCTTTTTTATTTTTGTTCACTTATTAGAATATTTCTAAAATGATTAGGATCTAATTATAAACTGGCTGGAGATTCTACTATAAGCCATAAGACCAGAGTACCTGATCAAAAAGAGGAATGAATCTAAATGATTTTTTAACAGGAGTAGAATCTCTAGTCATCTAAGATTCCAATGTAAAATCAAATGTTTTTCATTTAATCCTGTACATTGATGATGAAGATCAGGATTTCCATTAGGAGTTAACGAAAGTATCCAGCCTTTCCGGACTATAAATTTCAATTTCTACCATAGATCTGTATTTATTCAGTCTGGTACAACTTGATAACTATGACTATTCACCGATATAATAAACTGGGGTGTTGCAGTTGTTGCCGGACTCCCGTTATTGATGAAAGTGTAAAAACTGAAGTGAAAATGACAGTATCATGAGGATACACCATCGTGAATTCATTTGGACTTGACACCAAGGCCAGCCTAGCTCGTGGCAGCGCAAATGAACAGATTTGTCAAGCGGGGTTCTCTTTCTCTCTCTATCTCTCTCTCTCTTTCTCTATCTTTCTTTCTTTATTTGTTATTAACTGTTTGTTTTCTGTCGAGACTGATATCTTTCCGACGCAACAACACTCACACAAACACAAATGATCGCGAATGCAAACGTTTTAGCTTCGAAATCTCTGCACACAACAGAACTGTTCAACAAACCTATTCACAATTCATATTCCCGTGAAATGTCCTCGACGTCCTAGCATCTTTGCACCGTATCATGTCATTTATCTGGAAAGAAAATAATTAAAGGGGTTTAAGATCTCATCAAGTTAAAACGACGATTGAATGAACTTAATCATATACATAATGCTCTATTGTTAACACTTACGCAGGCTCTTATTGCATTTTTAAGTAACGTCTCCAGCGAGAAGCATCTGTTTTTGATTATTTGGGAACGTGGATGACATAATGACTTAGTTCCTATGGATGCGTATAGTCCTTAACTGCGAGCCATATTCTCAAAGAACGCAAACGCCATAGTTATCCTACACAATACAGATCCAAGCAACATGATGTATTTTTCGTGTTATCATTTATGTATTGTTTTAGAAATATTTATAAATAATTTTTGTTTATAATAAAGACATCTTTTATTTCATTAGACAGTGATTTATGAAATAAGATTGTTATTTAAATATGCGGATTCATTGCTTTGTTGATTGTTGAAATGATGTATAATTCAAATTTCAGAATCAAAAGTAATTTGGAACTAATATTATTTTTTATAAAAAAAAATTAATTATTCTGAATCACACGTGTTGTAATTATCCCAGTGACCATATAATGTTAATGGACTAGACAATTACGTTCTTTATGATAATCTTTTTATTAATTCGTACAAGTTAGCACAGAATTTGACAACTCCGAAGTACTAGTAGTATATCAACGGAAACTTTCAGCAGATGAAAATTTTCACGTTTAAGAATAATGATTATAATAGTTTGAATGAGTAGATATGTTTAAAAATGTAAGTAATTTTTATAATGTTACTATTAATCCGTTAATTATTAACCCTTAATTAAGCTTTCGTTATTTTTAATTTACTTTATTAATGATGAAATAAAAGTTGTATAGAGAACTTCATACTTAATTTTGGGTTAATTTAATATAACAATACTTACATATGATTACAATTATTATTTAAAATATAACAAAAACATTTAATATGTAAATAATTTGAAAGAACTAACTAATAAAAATGATTCATTTTCATATTATCCAACATGTAATCGAATCGAATTATATTTGATTGTAGGTAATCTTCTTGATGAAAATGAAGTGTTAGAATGGATGGTGAGCCAAAAAAATGATGAAAGTATAGAAAAAATTGATCGTGAAACTTTAAATAAATATATTGAAACAAAAGAGTTCTTGGCTGTAATTTTCTGTAAGAATATTGAATAATTCTTTATATTCAACATTTGACATAAAATAGTATTTAATATTTATTTTCTATTATATAATATAGATAACGAGGATGATGCAGATAGTTTAAGAGTAATTCGTCATATAGAACTAATCGATGATGAAGCAGCAGAATACGGTATCAAAATAGTCAAGATAAGTGACTGGTTGATGGCTAAAAAATATGGGTACCGAAGTCCACCTGGAATCACCTACTTCCGTAAAGGTAAATACATTAACTACGATGGCGATATCGATGATGAAGAAGAAGTTTTAGATTGGTTAACAAATCCGGAAAATATGGAATTGACTGATCATATTGAACGCATCAATCGAAAAATGTTTGATAAAATACGACAGACCTCTGATTATGTAGCAGTTTTCTTTTGTAAGTTTGTTTTTGTTTAAATATTCTTATGTTATTACATTAATATACAGTTTGTCTATTAATGTACGGTTATATGCATTTCTTTAGACAGTAACGACTGTAAACAGTGTAGTCGAGTACTATCAGAAATCGAACACATCGACGATGAAGCAGATGGTGCTGGAATTAATTTCGTCAAACTTGATGATAAGCAACTAGCCAAACAATATGGAGTTTTCGCATTGCCAGCTATTTTATTTTTTAAAATGGGTTCTAAAGAACCTGTTATTTATGCAGGTTTATATAATTTTAATGAATTGCTTTTAGGTGACTAACTTGGATACAAACAAATTAATGATTAATATTTTGTAGGAGATTTATATGATGAAGAATCAATACTTCAATGGTTATTAACTCAGAAAGATCCCTCTGGAGACGCTATAGAAGCACTTGAGGGCGAAAAATTACTTCATCTAATTCGGGAATCTGAATCACTTGCGATTTATTTTTGTAAATATTATTATTATATATTGTACACATTTAATTCACAAACAGTTGAATTTATAATATAAGAACACTAAATTTAACTTAGAATATAACATTACAATTTTTTCCAATATTACAGACAGTGAGGATTGCGATGAATGCACTAAAATACTAGAAGAACTGGAAAATATTGATGATGATTGTGATAGACATGGAATAACTTTTGTCAAAACTCATGTGAGCATTCAAATTACAATCTAATGTTCTACATGTTGAAAACAGTGATTAAAATCTAATTATTTGCAGGATGTCCGAGTAGCTGAAGATTATGGAGCAACAGATTTTCCAGTGATGATTTATTTTGAAAATGAGATTCCCAATATGTTTGAAGGTGAATTTACGCTAATAAATCAAAACAATCTCATTTTGATTTGTATAATTCAATGTTATAGGAAATCTGCATGAAGAAGAGGAAGTGCTTCAGTGGCTAATCACCCAGAAAACCGAAGATCGGATTGAGCTGATAACGAGGGTGATGCTCGAGAGTTTTGTCGAAGACACGCAATACCTAGCGGTGTATTTCTGTGAGAAATTTTATTTTACTTGAAATTAATCTACAAAAAGGCTCGGCAAAGTCAGCGTCAACCAAACTACAAAAGTTGAATACCTTTGCAGATAAGCAAAATTGTCATATCTGCGACGAAATTTTGGAGGGCCTAGAAAATATCGACGACGAATGTGACGTGTTTGGCATTCATCTGGTTAAAATCCAAGATCCACAACTTGCTAAACGCTATTCCATCAAAACGTTTCCAGCTCTTGTGTACTTTAGGAATGGCAATCCACTTATATTCGAAGGCAGGATTTAATGGTTTTTTAATAATGTAATTAACTACCTCATTTACTGAATTCAAATGCGGTTTTTTCTTTGTAGGCGATCTTCAAAACGAAGACTCTGTGTTAGAATGGCTCATTGACGACGACAATCGAGAGTTGGCAGATGAAATTGAATCTGTTAATGGAAGAATGTTGGAGAGATTAATGGACGAATGTCCTTTCTTAGCTGTATTTTTCTGTAAGTTGTAAAAAAGTATAATACATTTTTACAATTTTAAGACGAATGAAATTTAATCTTTAATTAAAATTTAATGCCTAATACGAGCTGTGTCCGGAAAGTATTCAACCTTGTGCTATAATCTCGATGAAACTTAACCTTCGTCTATGTCAACGATATCTCCTTCAAAGTAATCTCTTTTGGAAGCCAAAATCTTATTTCGAAATGTCCATGTTTTTGGCAAAATTTTATACAGATTCGTTGTTTAATACGCTCGGCCATTTCTAAATTCAGTCATTTCAAAATGATTGTAGACAAACGTACAATGGGAATACTCCTGACGGTCTTAAAACCATTGTTTATAGTTAATTTTTATAATATTTTCTATCTGTAAAGAAATTTAACATAAGGTCGGATACTTTCTGGACACACCTCGTATACCAGAATCGGAAAAAAGTACGAAATTATTTATAAGAAACAAACTGAAATTACCTCAATTTTATATTATAGACGATGAAGATTGTCCTGAATGTGACGCCATAATGGAGGCTTTGGAAAGGATAGATGACGAAGCTGATCTCTTTGGCATTGATTTTGTGAAAGTTTCCAGTCCAGAAGCTGCTGAAAAATATGAAATATTAAATGTACCAGCATTAGTTTACTTCCGCAAGAAGACACCACTTATTTATGACGGGGAGCTAACACACGATGATAAAATTCTTCAGTGGCTCACGTCTCAAGATGTGTTCGAGATTAAGAATGAAATTGAAGAAGTTAACAAAAAGATGCTTGACAAACTCCTCGATGAAAATGAATTCCTAACAGTGTTCTTTTGTAAGTATTTAAGAACATCTTTACAATTTTTCAAATGAACAATTATTGATATATTTGTAATAATTCTTATGCTATAGATGATCATGATGACAAAGAAAGCGAATTTGTAAATGAAAAGCTAGAAAAGATTGATGGAGAGACTGACAATTTGGATATAACAGTTGTTAAAATGGCTGACCAACGACATGCCCGAACGCGGGGTGTAACA
>JABFQK010000153.1:0-12975 GCA_022816885.1 Trissoscelio sp. ZL-2020
GTTTGTTAAAAGTTGTGCGTGATTTATTAAAGCCAGAACAAGTCAAATAATTTAAGAGCACTTCTAAGCCGGGTAAAAAATTCAAATTGAATCTGACGATTGATATTTTCAACGTCAGATTCGTACAGTGGTCCTTCGAGCCGGATCGAAGTGCTTTGAAAATAAACAATTATTATAATAACTTGTTTTGTGCTGAAAATCATAAAAAGTTCGATAAATTTGGTCAAATTATCGTGCATCCTTGTCTAACACGGCACGCCATATTGGATCGTCGTTCTCTCTCTAAAGCGGCCATCTTCTCTTCTTCTTCATTCGCCACGCATGCGCAGACGGCTTAGCAACAAGACGCCAGTTGCGCTGCCGACTCTCTCTTTCTTTGTCACATGAGAGTGAGTGCACGTTGGACGCTGGGAGGGAACACACCGCGCCGCCGCCGCCGCCGACAAACAGCTGTGACATGGCACGGCGTTTCGCTCGCAGTTAAGAGCGGACGCCTTTTACTACACACGTTCGTGATACGATTTCGACGCTCAGACGAGTTTATGTGTTGACAGGTTAGCTCATTTAGCAATTGTTTCGACAAATGCATTAAGTGAAATTCACGCTGAATTTTCACTCGTTCACAACCACGTCGGTTTGTTGAACACCCTGATTGTTTGCACACCGGCTAACCTGGATTGTTGGTCACTCCAAACTTTCAGTGGTATGTGTTTATTTACTATTAAATAAATAAAAAGAGCTACTGTCACACAACAAAACTTGGCGCCCATTGCTGATCCTGTTCATGGGCGTTCATCAGGCACCCATTGCTGATCCTGTTCATGGGTTGTCCATCTGGCACTCATTGCTGATCCTGTTCATGAGTGTTCATCAGGCACCCATTGCTGATCCTGTTCATGGGTGTTCATCAGTCACTCATTGCTGATCCTGTTCATGAGTGTTCATTATTGTGAAGTCTACTATGAATGCTGTTCTACGTAGCTGATTTTCTACATTTATCTGCAAATTGTGTGGCACAATTTTTAGCAATTATTTGCTACTTTCGGTGCAAATAATTACCACTACTGGACATCATCGTCACTGAGGATTATCAACGTCAGAGTTCGTCGTAGTCTACACTTCAGTTTATCAACATGGATACGAGTGACACCGGAGTACTTCTGTCTGCCCTTGAGACGACAGGAGGATTAATTACGCGTGCGCTTAATAACTTTAGTAAAATAGGAAAACAAAAGAGAACCCTTTCTACAGTATTATCTAGATTTGATACTTTAAAAGCAAATTGGGAAAAATTTCAGACGTTACATTGTCAAATTTGTTCACTCGCGGATGAAACAATTACACAAAATGCGTATTTTACTTTAAATAAATTTGAGTTGGTTTCTGAAGAATTTCAAAATGCGTCTGATTATTTTACCAATTTGATAGAAAAGGAAAAACCTCGTACACTTGTAAAACAAAAATCCAGTGTAGAAGTAATTGAAGATGCTCATAAAGATAGTTCGAAATTAAAGTTAAAAAGTATAGAAATTCCCACCTTTTCGGGTGATTATAAGGAATGGACATCTTTTAGAGATTTATTTATTGCGTTAGTTCATAATAGACTCGATTTATCTGGTGTACAAAAATTGATACATTTAAAAACTAGTTTAAAGGGAAGTGCTGCTACTATTTTGAGAAACACTGCTCCCACTGATGCGAATTATAAGGCTGCTTGGGATGCAGTCGTAAAGCGTTATGATAATAAGAAATTTATTGTTAATTCTCTTCTTCAAGCGTTGTATGATGTACCTGCGATGCGAAGTAATTCAGTAGTATATGATCTCCAGCATTTACGGGATGTTGCCTTTGATACCTACAATGCTCTGCAAGGACTTGATCGTCCTGTAGAGCTTTGGGAAGATTTATTTATATTTTTAATAGTCAAAAAATTTGATAATTCTACACGTACCGCGTGGGAAATAAAGATGGGAGATACTACTGAATTACCTGAATTTACTGATTTGGAAGAGTTCTTAAATACGCGTGTACATATACTTGAGACAGTAAATGCTACGAAAGAATCTCGTTCATCATTTTCACAAAATAAATCAAATATTAAAGCTCATCAAATTTCTGTTGATCAAGAAACTGAGTCCAATCAAAATAATAAAAATAAGCATAATAATCACAATTCTGAAAATGAAAACAGAAAGTGCGAGAAATGTAACTCAAAGCATTTTTTGTCCAAGTGTGGCGAGTTTAAGAAAGAGAATCCAAAAGATAGAATGGAATTCGTTTGCAAATTGAAACTTTGTTTCAATTGTTTGGGAAAAGGTCATTTTCCTGCTCAGTGTCAAAGTAAATTCTCATGTCTTATTTGTAAGAAAAAACATCATACATTACTACATTTATCTGATTATAAAAAGGTCGATAAAGTTAAGCAAAAGGACACTGAGAAGGAAAATGAAAATGTTGAGCTTACAGCTCATTCTCTTACTACGTCTGGTTTCGCAGATAATTTGTTGCCTACAGCAATTATTAAATTACAGTCTGATAAAGGACGAATTATACAGGTTCGCGCACTTTTGGATCAAGGATCGCAGATCTCCTGCATTACTGAAAAGGCTGCGCGTCTTTTAAACGCTGATCGTCAATCAGTAAAAATTAATTTAACAGGTGTAGGCGAGTCTACTTTGGATACTGTTAGACAAGCGGTAAATTTGACGCTTTTCCCAGTTCACGCTTTACAACCTAGATATGAATTTAATGCTCTGATTCTTCCTACTGTCTCATCCTATAAACCAACACCTATTAAAACTCCTTGGCCTATGCTCTCTTCATTTATGTTAGCTGATCCAAATCCAAATGAAAATTTGACTATTGATTGTTTGTTGGGTACCGGAGAAGTTAGTCGAGTTATGAAGGCAGGTCTAATGAAGGAATCTAAAGGTGGTCTTTTAGCTCAAGAGACTATATTTGGTTGGGTAGTTTCAGGTCAT
Source organism: Trissoscelio sp. ZL-2020 (assembly GCA_022816885.1). Lineage (NCBI taxonomy): Eukaryota > Metazoa > Arthropoda > Insecta > Hymenoptera > Scelionidae > Trissoscelio > Trissoscelio sp. ZL-2020. The sequence continues at coordinate 2,982 of JABFQK010000153.1, forward strand.
AATGGTAAAATTAATGATGAGATCTTCACTGCTAAAGTGAATCACATTTCAATCAATGATGATATGAGTAATCTTCATAGATTATTGCAAAGGTTTTGGGAGATTGAGGAAGGTCCTCGGTCTTCGACTATGACTAAGGAAGAGACGGAATGTGAAAACCACTATATTCGCAATCATCGACGTCAGGAAGATGGTCGATACATAGTATCTCTCCCTTTCAAGGTGTTTCCCCCTCCTATTGGTAACACATATCACATTGCACGTAGATGTTTTCTAAATATGGAACGTCGTTTATTAAAAAATTCTGAACTTTATCAGCAGTATCTAAAAGTTATGAAAGAATTAATTGATTTAAATCATATGGAGTTGGTTGGATCAGCTAATGAAGATGCCGAAGGGATCTTCATCCCTCATCTTACTGTTGTACGAGCCGATAATGTTACGACTAAATTGAGGGTTGTATTTAATGCTTCGTGTCTTTCGGACAATGGCACTAGTTTGAATGACTATTTACACAAAGGTCCCAAACTTCACGCAAATCCAGTTTCTTTGCTCATTAGGTGGCGTATGTGGAAGTTTGTTCTAAAGGCAGACTTGATAAAGATGTTTAGACAAATGAGAATAGTGTCGTCAGACCTTAAGTTTCAATTGATTATCATGAGATTTAATCCGAATGATCCTCTCATGATTTACGGTTTATCAACGGTTGCTCAAGGAACCGCTTCGGCTCCATATTTGGCAAATCGTACTTTAAAACAATTGGTTATTGATGAAGGTCAAAACTTTCCTTTGGGAGCTGAAGTATTGGAGGAAAATACTTTCGTTGATGATCCATTATTTGGCGCTGATAGTAAAGATCAGCTTATGATAAAGCGTGATCAGTTTCAAGCCCTCTTGGAACGAGGAAAATTTGAAGTACATAAGTGGGCGAGCAATTGCGCTGATTTATTGAGTGATGTTTCTGAGGATAATCACGGGCACGCGATTGCAAAGGTGATTACTGATGATGATCAAATGAAGGTATTGGGAATTACATGGAACCCTTCAACAGATATCTTTTCATTTGCATGTAAACCCCAGAAAGATATAATATTTACTAAACGAAATTTCTTTTCAATGATAGCAAGCATTTATGATCCACAAGGTTGGATTGCTCCATTTCTTATTACAGGTAAAGTCTTGATACAAGGTCTTTGGCTTATTAAAATTAATTGGGATAGTGTTTTGCCCTATGATGTATCTGAGAAATGCTCAGAATTTTATAATCAATTACCAGAACTTAGTTATTTGAAAATAAAAAGATGGACAGGTGCTTCCACAGAAATTTCTTCAATGGAAATTCACGGATTTGCTGATGCTTCTAAAGTAGCTTATGCCGCTGTGGTTTATTTGAGAGTAGTTGAAAAGGATGGTAAAGTAGTTGTTTCTCTTCTTTACAGTAAAACGAGAGTTGCACCTCTGAAGGTGATTTCGATTCCTAAACTAGAGTTATCTGCAGCTCGTTTACTTTGTGATACGGTGGAATCAGTTCAGCAAGCATTAAAGCTGACAACTATCCCAACTTACTGTTGGTCGGACTCAAAAAATACACTTGATTGGATCCGAACACAACCTACACAATTGCCCTGTTTTGTAGCAAATCGAGTGTCCTACATTCAAACCACATTGCCTCAAGTACAATGGGGTCATGTACCAGGTTCGCAAAACCCTGCTGATTGCGCGTCGCGAGGCATATCAGTAAAAGAATTGCGCAATCATCCTTTATGGTGGCAAGGACCAAGTTGGCTCGCTCTATCAATAGAACATTGGCCAAGATTAAACTCTTCAAATGAACCATTGCATGAGCTTCCTATTACTAATCCTGAATTATCCCAAAATGAAAGTATAAAAAATGAAACTAATTTGATTTCATGTAATCAAGTAAAAATAACAGATCATCAGGAAGAAGATTGGCTTGATAGGTATTCTTCATGGACAAAATTATTGCGTATTACTGGTTATTTACTTCGCTTCGCGGAAAGATGTAAAAATAAATATCGTACTAAAAAACTACTTCTTTCTGATAATCTGTCTGCAAAGGAGTTGAACCAAGCAACATTGTGTGTGATACGTTTGGCTCAGCTTCGAAGTTATAATAAAGAAATATCATGTTTGACTAAAAAGATCCCTATTCCAGTTAAAAGTTCCTTATTGTCCTTGACTCCATTCCTGGACGAAAATAAGTTACTGAGAGTAGGTGGAAGACTCAGAAACGCTGACCTGTTGGAAAATCAAAAACATCCATATATAATTCCAAAAGGTAGTCTCGCTACATTAATTATTCGACATTACCACACACTCACTTTACATGGTGGTAATCAGTTAACATTACGAGTTATAAGAGAAAATTATTGGATTATGTCTGCTCGTTCTATGGTGAAATCGTTGATCCATAAGTGCGTGACATGCGTTCGAGTTCGCGGATCTACTTGTAAGCAAATCATGGGTGATTTGCCTCGCGATAGAGTGATAAATACTCGTCCCTTTATACACGTTGGTGTTGATTATGCGGGTCCGTTGGCCATTCGAACATCACCAGGACGTGGTCAAAGATCAATTAAAGGTTTTATAGCCGTTTTTGTATGTTTCAGTACTCGCGCAGTACATTTAGAAGCAGTGAGTTCTTACACAACTCCTGCCTTCTTAGCGGCGTTTCGACGTTTTGTTAGTTTAAGAGGGTTGCCCTCTAAGATTTATTCTGATAATGGCACCAATTTTAAGGGAGCGTATGCGGAAATGGCTCGCAATTTTAAAACACTCATGGCAGACCTTAAAGTTCAAAGTAAAATAGCTGAGGATGGAATTGAATGGAATTTCATACCACCTGGTGCTCCACACTTTGGAGGTCTGTGGGAGGCAGGGGTGAAATCCATGAAATCTCATCTGAAGCGTGCGTATGGAGATCTAACTCCTACTTTTGAAGAGCTACAGACTTTGCTGGCTCAAATTTCCGCGGTTATGAATTCGAGACCATTGACTCCCATGAGTGATTTACCTGATGATTGTGAAGCTATTACTCCCGGTCATTTCTTGACTGGTGGCTTGTTGACTGCGTTGCCGATCCCTTCTATATTAGAAATGAATCCGAATCATAGGACTCGCTGGCAGTCTCTACAAGCTATCCAAGAACGTTTTTGGAAAGTTTGGTCGACAGACTACTTAAACACACTTCAACTGAAATCGAAGTGGCGTACGGAACACGTAAATTTAAAAATCGATGATTTTGTTCTGATCAAGGACCCCAATGCTCCACCTTTGAAATGGAATCTAGGACGCATTGTGGACGTTGATCCTGGTCTTGATTATAAAGTAAGAGTCGCGAAAGTGCGAACTAAGAAGCGTATTGTAACTAAAGCTATTACCGAATTGTGTAAGCTACCAATTAGTTAGTTGAGTTCTGCAAGTATACTCTTCTCGCCTCGTTCTGTTATGTCTTTCTTGTGGAGAAAGTTCATGGCGGGTGGAAATGATAGTTTTTTTTTTCGTTCATCTTGAGATGAACGAGGCGGGTGGAATGTTCAGAACGAGCGTCAAAAAATGTATATTGAATTAAAATTGATATTTTGTATTGTTTCAATTGTTACGCGCTGAACACTTGCGTCATCTGACGGCGTTGAGTAAAAGCTCGAAAGCAATGTGAGTCATCGTGACTTCGCGTTTTCACTCTTCTCCTTTCTTTCGTTGAGTCAACAAGTTAGTTAGTCTTCGCGATCTAACGTGCTTCTAAATTTATATAAATTTAAAATTGTGTGAAAGAAATCGGTGTCGCCGACTTTCAGTGTAATACGCCTGTATCGCAGGAATTACAATTAACTTTAAAAGATTAGAAGTTTACAAGCGTTATTTCGCGTAAAGAAAGGAATCGCTTACAGCGTGAAGCCACGTGTCGTAATAATTTGTTAAAATCGTTATTTTCTGAAATATATTGACCATTTTGTTTGTTAAAAGTTGTGCGTGATTTATTAAAGCCAGAACAAGTCAAATAATTTAAGAGCACTTCTAAGCCGGGTAAAAAATTCAAATTGAATCTGACGATTGATATTTTCAACGTCAGATTCGTACACTGATCTTGTACAATTTAAACGTACAACCGTTATACCCCAAAAATATAAATATGTACTCTGATTGGTTGACAATCAAAATACCCCCAGATGCCAGCTCCCACAACCGGCCGTCCTGAGCGATCTTTCGTCCCGAATGATCTGCCTCATTCGGTTGTAGAATCATCTATTTCTTCGTGTGTCACCTGCTCGTCTTCTTCTTCTTCATTGTACACCCATAACTTCATGGAGTCAGCTGCTGTACGAGTCCTCATCGGACCTTCACTGCCTCCAACCTTGATGACTTCGTAGCGTTCCTTACCACAGATTCGCGAAACTTCGTAGGGTCCAAAAAACTTGATACTCAATTTCAACCCCGGGCCAAATTGAGTCCGACGAATTGCGACCAAGTCTCCCACTCTATATTGATGTGGTTCCTTCCGCTTACGATCGTAGTTTCGCTTATTCTCAGCTTGTACTTTGGAGATCTGTTGTGCTGCCTGCTCACGCGTTTCATCTCGTTGCTCATCAAATACTCGAATAAATTCCGTTTCCAAAAGTTCCGCGATGTTGGCTGTGTCTTTAAACTTGGAGGACACGCCGAATAGCACTCTGAAGGGTGTCGTACCCAGACTTCTATGCAATGCTGAATTCAAGCACTGTTGTGCTACATAGAGATGCTTATACCATTTTCCTGGATCAGGACCCGAAAGTTTCGTCAACAAGGGAATAACTGTCTTGTTAACCCTTTCTACCTGACCATTTGCGCGTGGTATCCCCGTAGTGATCATTTGATGTTCAATTGCTTCATCTTGGCAATATTGTTGGAAATCATTCGACGAAAAAGCTGTCCCTCTATCCGACACAACCCGACGGGGATTTCCAAATACTGCTGCTTGCCGTTGTAGACACTGCAAAACTTCAGCTGTTCCAGTCGAGCGTACTGGGTATAACCATGAAAATTTGGAAAACGCATCGACCACCACGAACAAATGTTTGTATTGTTTACTCGTTGGTGCCATTGGTCCTAAGTGATCGATATGATACGTATCGAGTGGCGTTGATTCCTTACTCATCACGTAGAGCCAACCTTCCTGTTTCCCGTGTTTCCGCTCTGCGAGTATACAAGCAACGCAATTTCTCACCACCTTTTCAACGCTAGCGTGGAGGTCTGGGATGTAGTAATCTTTCTTCACAACTGCTTCGGTTTTGGCTGCAGAGAAATGACCATGCTCATGTACTCTACGAATTATTTGCAAATGCATTCCACGTGGTACAATCAGTCGGACATCTCCATTTTCTTCGCGATACAAAAGTCCACCTCGCAACTCATACCCTTCCAGTAGACCCGAATCCATCTCGTTCAACAATTTTTGCACTTGGGGATCCTCCTTTTGCGCCTTTCTGATTCTCGCTAGCATTCCTTGCTCATCTTCCCGTATCATCATGCACTCGGGCAGCGGATTACGGCTCAAGGCGTCTACATGCTGCATGTTTTTCCCTGGACGATGTTCAATAGAGTACTCAAATTCTGTTAACTGTAGTGCCCAACGAGCCACTCTCGCTCCCAGCTCCTTTTTACGCATTGTAAGTGTGAATGCCTTACAATCGGTTAAGATTTTAAAGGATATCCCCAGCAGGTAGACTCGAAACCGCTTCAATGCCTTAACTATCGCCAATACTTCCAATTCGTAACTAGGATAATTCTCTTCTTCTCGTTTAGTTTTTCGGCTCCAAAAGTATACTGGGTGCAGTTTACCATCTTCTGCTCCCCGCTGTAACAAAATTGCACCGAATCCAAGCTTCGATGCGTCCGTGTGTAATTCGGTTTCCAACCCTGGTTGATAGAGAGCTAGCACTGGACCCTGACTCAAACTCGATTTCAATTTCGCGAACGCCTCCCGTTGTTCCACCCCAAACACGAATTCACCTCCGCCCCTCAACAAATCAGTGAGTGGTCGAGCAATCGCCGCATAATTACAAATGAATTTCCGAAAATAACCGGTCAACCCAAGGAAACCCTGCAGTTGCCGCACGTTTTTTGGTTCTACAAATGCAAATACAGCATCAGTTTTTCGCGGCGATGGCTGAACGCGTCCATTTCCTATCACATTTCCGAGATATTCCACCTCTTGACTTAGGAAATTACACTTATGCCACTTAAAACGTAAACCTGCCCTCTCTGCGACCTCAAATACTCTCCTCAATTTTACTATACCACTTTCAATGTCTACAGATGGAATGATTATATCGTCCATATAAATCAAAACTGTACCATCCTTGATCAATTCGCGGAATACGACATTAATAAATCTTTGGAAGACAGCTGGCGAATTGCACAGACCGAAAGGCACACGTAAGAATTCGTACTGACCATCTGGGACAATGAAAGCGGTATACTGGCGACTACTCTCTTCGACGGGTACGTGAAAGAAACCGTTTTCAAGATCCAAGGTTGTAAAAAACCTTGCACCTTGAAGCGAGTCTATAAGGTCGTCGATTAAGGGTAAAGGATACCTATCTTTACAAATTTGATTATTAATTTCCCTATAATCTACGCAAAGTCGATGTGATTGATCTTTTTTCCGCACTAATACAATTGGACTAGCAAATTCTGAAATTGACGGTCTAATCACCTTATCTTGTAACCACTGTTCAACCTGATTATCAACTATTTCACGCTCCAACGGTGACAATCGTCTCGCAGGTTGAAAAATGGGTTTCTCATTTTTTAACACAATTTTCATGCTTATGCCTACATCCTCTCCTTTTCCCGGTTGATAATTTTCAACAATGTCGCGTATTTGTTGTCGAATATTCTCATTACATACAGATCCAATATTTATATCATTTTCGCAGAAAAGTGACTCAACGTCGATTTCAAACACATCCGCAAGTTTCTCAGATTCATCAACAGAATTGAGTTTCAAAGGCTTAATGCTTACATCATTACCAACTAGTTTTAATTCGACTTCTTTCAAGAAGTTAACACCAAGTAAAACGTCACACTTAATCAGGTGATTCGGTACCACCTGCACGCATATGACTTTTTCGACGTTGTCAACACACAACCTAACCCTTATCTCGCCTAGTGTCTCAATCGATTCAGAGCCAATTCCGCGAAAACAAAACTTACTCCCAGTCCATTGCGGTCTACCCAATTTCTCGAATGCGCCTTCGCGTAACAGGGAAATATCGCTTCCCGTATCTATCAATGCTTGAAATCTATTATCATTTATCACTACCGACTTGATATATTTTCCTCGGGAATTCGCATTAATTACACAACTTTCTTTTGTTGAATCTTTCTTTTTCAAACAATTAATACTAATGTGGCCAAATGCACCACAATTGAAACATTTTCGACCTAATGATCTCGTAGGACAGTCATTGAATTCGTGATCTTTGGACCCGCACATACCACATCGCTTTTGCACAACACTTCGAGTGACATTCGCAAACCTATTTGTACCATCGCTTACTTCTACACTGTTTTTTCGGTCGGGCTTACTCGACATAACCTCATTTGCTGTACCTTTTACGCGTAGTTTCACTTTCTCAAAGGCTTCTAAAATTGCGTCTATTGTGTCGAACCTCTGAATGCGCGCGTGATCGCGCAATCCCACGTCTGGAATGCCCTCAATAATGTACTCCAGCAATTCGTCATTCTCGACGAGCACACGATTTCCCAGAATTATTTTCTCGTGTGCATACTCCCGAAAGGTCTCACTCTGATTCCACAAACGTTCCTGAAATTTTCGCCTAACCGTTAGTTTGCTCTGTTTATTTGCATACATCAATTTTAAATCAGACAATAATGAATCAAAAGGTTTATTTACAAACTCAGGACGAGAATAAAGCCATTCGGCAGCTCGCCCATTCAAACGAATACTTAACAATACCTTTGCCATGTCATCATCCAACTTATATGCATCTCGAAGAAAACATAACCTCTTCGTCCATGTTTCGCAATTCACATCTTTTCCGTCGAAATAACCTAACATCTCGGCAATCGTCTTTATGCTCAATTTTGATGTTGTCTCCGGCGTCGTCACAACCGCATCGCGTTCATTTGAAACAACATCGTCGTCATTTTGCTCAATATTATCACCGGCTTGCGTTCGCACGTCTGCTTGTGCCGGTATTGCTAAGCAATCGCGTGCGCGCGCACCCGATCGCGTTTGAGCGCGAGCAAGTTCCAGTTCGCGCTGCAATATCATGACTTCTCGCTCTAGCGCGGCCCTCTCCCTTTTTTCCAATTCGCGTTCTCTCTCGCGCAACTGTTCCGCGGTACACGTGCTCGGTATGCCGATTATTTGTCTAATTTCTTCCTGCGTAATAATCGGATTATCGTTCTCACCGTTTTGATTTCCATTCGCACTCGCGAGATCTTCGCTACGTTCGTTCGCGTTCATACTACCATTCGGCCTATCCACAATTTCAGCAATTTCGTTCGCATAAACTTCTGCACTCTTCGGGTCTTCCTGTAACAAACGATTTACAAGCTCACTTTTGTTCCCCGCTGTGGGCAACCCTCTCACTCGCAATAACTCCTTTAATTGTACATTGGTACAACCTCTCAAAAATTCCGCCATCTTGCCACGTATTCTCCACACTCCGTTCACTTTCACTTCAAAAACTTTACTAAACCAACACAATTGGTCGCTTAACGCTTCGTTTAACTTCTTTACAATCTTACTCACTTTCCTTCGCAAATAAATTCGTCGCCAATCGCTCGCGCTTTTGAGTGACGAGCGTCGAACTTATTCTTTTTTTTTACAATCCCGGTTGAGCCCCCAAATTGTAGGTTTTTAAATACTATAATGAAAACAATAATGTCCCAAAAACAAGTCGACTTTTATTAATACTATAATTGGTTTGTATAACTACAAATTTCTCGTCAGTTTTATATATTACGAATAAGTTCGGCGCTTGCTCGAGAGTCACTGATCTTGTACAATTTAAACGTACAACCGTTATACCCCAAAAATATAAATATGTACTCTGATTGGTTGACAATCAAAATACCCTCAGATGCCAGCTCCCACACAAATTAAGTTGCAAAATGAGTTCCCAAGCTATTTGTCAATGTATTTAACAGCAAAAAATTGCTAATACAAATTTAAATACAGTCCTGATACTTTTTATTGCAACTCCACCATACTTAACAATTAATTACGATTGTTATTAACAAATTAGGTTGTAAAATGGATTTCTAAGCTATTTGTCAATGTATTTAATAGCAAAAAATCGCTAATACAAATTTAAATACAACCCTGTTACTTTTATTGTAACTCTACGATTGTTAATAATTAAGTACTATTGTTATTAACAAATTAAGTTGCAAAATGAGTTTCTAATCTGTTTCTCAAGATATTTAAATACAAAAAAATGCTAATACAAATTCAACTACAGCCCTGCTACATTTATTGTAAATCCATGATTGTTAATAATTATTTACGATCGTTATTAACAAATTAAGTTGCAAAATGGATTTCCAAGCTATCTGTCAATGTATGTAATAGCAAAAAATCACTAATACAAATTTAGATACAACCCTGTTACTTTTATTGCAAATCCACGATTGTTAATAATTAATTACGATTGTTATTAACAAATGAAGTTGTAAAATAGATTTCCAAGCTATTTGTCAAAGTATTTAATAGCAAAAAATCGCTATTACAAATGTAAATACAACCCTGTTACTATTATTGTAACTCCACGATTGTTAATAATTAAGTACTATTGTTATTAACAAATTAAGTTGCAAAATGAGTTCCCAAGCTATTTGTCAATGTATTTAACAGCAAAAAATTGCTAATACAAATTTAAATACAGTCCTGATACTTTTTATTGCAACTCCACCATACTTAACAATTAATTACGATTGTTATTAACAAATTAGGTTGTAAAAT